>VDFB02058242.1:368793807-368843204 GCA_007258455.2 Sequoia sempervirens | reverse complement strand
ATTATACTATATTTATATTAATATTTAATATATGATATAATTTATATCAGATTATATTATATTATTATTTGAATATTATACTATTATTTTTATATTATATTATACTAATATTTAATATATCATATGTTATTATATATTTATATTTTATTATATTATATTTATTATATGATATTTATATCGTATTATATTATATTATTATTTAAATATTATATTATTAATTTTATATTAAATTATACTAATATTTATTATATTATTATATATTAAATATTTTATTTTATTTATAATATTAAGGAAGTGATACACACTTTACAATATAGAAGGAAATGGCTATATCTTTTTTGTGCCTTAATAGATATAAAAACTCAAGGAGATCATCTATCTTATGGTCAAATGGCTTATGGCCCTTTCTTTGCGGATCATGCAAGAATCAATTGTTTTTTGTTTAGTAAAGGATAATTGCTAATGATTGACAACCAATTGCCACCCAAAAGAAAAGAAAGCTTGACATGTTTCTTCATCTTTGCGAGATTCTTCCCATAAATCTAAATAAAGTCATTCCCTCCAAAATTAGCTATGATTTCACTCAGATAGACCTATTGCAATACATACTTGATCTACTTCTTTCCTTCCACCCAAAATAAAGGGTGGCTTATCACATAGTTTCACCTTTGTAAGCATTCTTTCTATAAACCTAAATAAAAGGGGTCAATCGAAAATTAGATTTTACTTTCACCTAGATAGACCTATTGTAATACCCTACAAGATCTATTTCTTTTTTATTTTGACACTCAATAAAGGAAATAAGAAAATGGCAATGGAACCTATCTTTTGGCTTTTGATGGGTGAAGAACCTACCATTAGTTGGTTTGAATGGCCCACACATGGATTCCTATTCCACTCCTTGCTTCAAATTGATAATTTAATAGCCACATATATATGTTCCACTTAAGTTAACTACATGTGTGCATCAAAGCCAAATTTTGGTAACATCCAATAATCACTTGCACTTGAAAAGTGCCTTAGGTTTCCACACCACATTATAAAGGTATAAATGTTTAAACATGTGTATATACATATACATGAGATGTGAAATGCAAGTTGAGGGATAACATATATAAATAGAGTAAAAGGAGTATACAAATGAGGTTGTTCCTATGTTATCCAGGTATGTTGCACCCTTATTATGTAAATAAGAAAGTGGCTTTGATATATGTATGTGTGCTTAAATACATGTATATGTGTGACTAAGAGTGTTTGTGTACATACACACTAAGACACACATCCATATGGACTACTTGAATTAATCAAAGGAGTGGAAAAGGACAATCATGGCATGTTTGTAAGTCATTTTGAGATGGCATAATATGAACAGTGAACTTTGGGTAAAGCATAAGTATGTCCTGTAATAGCAAGTAACATATTACTACAATAGCAATATTATCTCAGAGGCAAAGCACATGAATATCATGGACTATTACTTGTGTAGTGTGGTGTTAAGCAATGCATAAATAAAACATATTACAAACAAATAAATAATTATTGACCTTGGACCCTATTCCCCACATCACTAGGAATACTCGTGCATAGATTTTTTTCTCTCTAAGTGAGAACAAGCTAAGGAAGCAACCCCTTTTGTAATGATACAATGTCGTGCTTTGATTTTGATTTCAGATTTTTGATCTACAATCACCCATGGTATCAAGTGTAATCTTTAGTTATCTTGATTTTTAGTTATAGCTAGTATAGCCTTTATTAGATCCACCGAAGTACTATGTAGCTGAATCCAGAAACTCATTTTAAAAATTTGCACATGCCCCAGAAGCTCAACCTATACTCTTTCCAGTGACCGCACAAAATTTTCAATCTTTTAGTGAAGCTTTCTATGTTTATTTCATAGTCGCTGCCAAAGATTTTAAGGGTTTTGAGCCCCTATTTGTAGCTTCCGCCATTTCTACACAACTTCAAACCCTGATGCACAATTCTATATGAATCTAGGGTTTGCAAATTTTAAAAAAATATTTAGAAAACCATATAAACCTAGGGTTTGCAGAGTTTAATATGGACAAAAATAATAAAATAAAATACCAAAAAAAATATGATTTAATTAAAGAAATTACCTATTAACGGTCAGCTAATTCCAGTCATGTAAGGGTTTTCTTGTAAGGGTTTGCAAAAAAAAATTCAAAGATCTCTGAATGTTTACACAAATATCCAAGCAATTTTTGTAACGATGAAACCAAGCGAATGCTCCCTCTCATTCTTCCAATGTATACTGCAGAGAGTGTGGTTACCTAGAAACTAACAAAGCTTTTCCTACGGTAGTTTATTATTTATGATTTTCCTGTCCCCGTCAGTGTCAGCCTTTGTTATCATCTCTATTAGTTCCCTAAACAAGAGCGTGTGGCCGAGTTTACTCCACAGAATCATATGTGAATTCCCAACAGTAAACTGAGCCACAAAATCGAACATGAACTGGTGATTTGTAAATCCCTATGAATCCATGATTATTTGTTACACCACAGCGGAATCGAGTAACTGCAGTGTAGGAAAAATTGATGGTTAAACAATCTATGGCTACCATTTACCACACTATCAACCAGGCCTTCTCAGTGCTTATAAACCATTGATTGACAAATTGAGCTCTGAAAGCTCAAATAGGGGCACGCCTTTGGCGTAAATATTGGTGAAGTGACTCTCATTAATTAACTAGATACTTATATAGTTGAGTAAAATATAAATGTAGACACTAGTGTATTATAAGTTATTAATTATTTAATTAATTTCATCATTTCTTATTTTTATTCTAGTCTATAATTAAATAAATATTTATTATTTATTTAATTATTTTATCCTTCACATTATCTCATTATTTAATTCCACTTTTATCTTTTATTCTTATCCATTTAATTATCTTAGTTCTTTATCTTGTTCACATGGATCATTATTTAAAATTGTCATGTAACAAATGTTCCCTTTACATGTCTAACTAACTATTTATCTAAATTCATTGAACCTACACACCTCTCCAAAAGTCAAACTGATATTTCATCTTATCCATTCATCTCAATCTCACCTCTCAATATTAGCCATTCACATAAGGATTTATATACTTACCCAAATCCTAAACCTAGATCCTATCCCCCATGTGTCACTTATCACATGACTACATCTTTGAGCCTAACCCTAATCCTCATTCATTCTTAGCCATCCATCATCAATCATTCCTAGCCATTGGTTTTGCCTCTTCAAGACTCTATATCTAGAGGCTCTTATCCTCCATCAACCATGAAGAATCAAGCTATCATACACTTATGTTATCATTCTACTATCGTATTTGCAATCATATCAAGGTTATGCTAGTCTATTGAGCAATCCACATATCATATTGATGTAGGAGCATCCAGGTCCACAGGAAATCCGCATCAACCCAAAAATATAGTTCTTCTCAGTTTTGGTTTTGGTTAATTTTTTATTTGGTGTAGGGTGAAATTTTGGTGTTTGCAAGCATAGTCAAATTTTAATGACATTTTTGTCACTATTTGATAAAATGTTGAGTGAATTGTCAAGTGAAGTAGAGGAATTTCAATTTTTTATTATCTCTCATGTATTCTTCAATTTCATGTGCTCGGCAGAGTTGTCTATTTTTTGTATATTATAAGTCTTTTATTCCAAAATTGCCAAGCAAGGAGGCATCTAATTTAAAAGAGGAGAATAAAAATCAAATGGATAAAGAAAAGAAATAAAATTCTACATGAAATTCTCTTGACATTCTGGGGAAAATGAAAGACATTGGAGAGGGGAGGTGTAGAGGTTGCTGAGAGGAGATTAAAATTAAAATTTAGACCAATTTCAAAATTAACTACTGGTTGGCAATGATAGGGGTGTGGAAATGAGAAAAATCAAAATTAATTTGTTGTTGTAAGTTCCTGGAAGGGGGCATTGGAATTAGAGGAAAGACAATTCAGATTTCAATGTGCAGGGGCATTGGGATTCCAATGTAGCTGGAAATACCAACAGATGATTTAAAATTGTAATATATTCTCCTTATAACCAGAAGTCATAAATTAATAAAATTGTAATTGAATTAGTGTGTGCATATTTACATTGCATGGTAATAATATTTGTATGAGTTTGAACTCAAAGTGGTTTGGTTGCGAGATTGGGTAGCCTGATAAGGTTCCCCGTTCTCGACTACGTCATTTGGTATTAGAGCGGGTAGCTCACTAGGAGAAGTGTGGAGAGGAAAATGTTGTGATTTTTGCAACTATAGAGAAGTGAAGTGTGTTGGTTGTCCTCCAGCAGAGATAAAGTTGGGTAGAAGGTGCATGAACTTCCTCCACTAAGGGAAAGTGGGTAAACGAAGTCTTGAGAGGAGTATCTTCTAGAATCTTGGCCAGGTAGAGGATAGGGTGAGTGTGAATTTTGTTACAGGGAGTACCTACAATTGCAGCGAGTGTTGGCTCTATAAATTATGTGTGTGCAAGTTGTAGAAGTTACAGATTATCATCACATGTGAAAAGGATCCCCTTTTCAATAAATCTTAATTTTAAATACCCCATATCCCTTGGTATTTGCAACAAGACAAATATTGTCTTTTTTTAGAAATCAAATATTTCCTCCCAAAATACACTTTTTAAATATCCCATCAAATCCATCCCCTATTTCGTATGTCCAATTCCCATCATTGATCTTCTTACCCACCTTGTCCAAATAATTATCTTTTGACATTTTTCTAATCCCCCTTATTTGAGAGCTCTCATCAGTTGTGAGCCCTTGATCCTTGGAATCCATCCTATCCCTCCATTCCTCATAGTTGCAACTACTTTCCAAATTTAGTAATGCATCCTATCCCTTCACATACTATAACTCCATCTCAACCATCCATTACCTCCACCAAAATTATATAAATGGGAGGTTTCTCATCCCATTTAGGTATCTAGGTAAATGCATGGAAATGGGGGACCAAAAAGGGGTCTTAAGTGGTCATTTTTTTGAAATCGAGAAAGACTGACCTTGGATGAAAAATTGAATATTATAGTTACACTCAAAATTTAAAGATGCAACAAAAACAAGAGTCGTATGCTCTAATCTACTTTCTAATTTACTATTTTTTAAAATGTAGATATTAAAGGGTTCAAAGAAAGGGGCCACACAAAATGGTCTTATTTAAAAAAAAACATAACATAGTGTCTGGTGTGCCCCCCTAAACTGTTAACTTTTATTATTATTTCAAAAATCTCTTCAATGAGAAATTAGCTAACACCATGTGTAGTTATTGAAATGAGAGAAAAAACGAGATTGCTCTCAAATCAAAAATTTGGTCATTCACATTACTCAATAAACTATTACATTCAATGGCTTTATATAGCCATTTAACCTACTAACTACCCAAAACCACCCAACTACTAACTAATAACTAATCTCTACTAACTATACTGATTATTGTATAATCACTTACATTATGTATATTAAGTATTAATCTAAGTTATGCACTATTTTTCAACACCCCCCTTTAGTGCTAACATAAGAATTTGTATTCTATCATTACATCCATGGTTGTGGTCATTCCATTCTAAGATTCACATGGTCAATCGGTTATTGTTGAAAGGTGCTCAACATTTCTTATGTCCTTGCAATCTTCACAACTAGCCTTTTTCTTTACACGTATAGCTTCAAACTGATCAGATATTGTCCACATATCTAGATATATAGGCTTGCTTAATTTTCTTGTTTCATTGTCGCCATGTTCTATTGTATTGGTAGGCAAGGAAAAAAAATGAAACTAACCCAACAAGGCAATTTCCTAGAATTTGAATGCCTCTTTAATAATTGATACCCCTTCATGTAGCCAATACAGATTGACATCTGAACGATAGGAGATTGGTGAATAGAGAACGCAACTTTGAAGACCTTAATTTATCCATTTTATGCCCTAAACATCTCTTTTCACCTTATTCTCTTTTTGCAGCGGCACTCTGATATCCAATGGATAACCAGCATAGAATATCCTGACACTCCAATATGAATAATGGCCACGGTGAAATCAATTAAAGAGCAGAGCGACATCCACAGAAATAATCAGCAGCATGGAGTTCAGCGCTTCAACAGTGAATTCCAATGAAGTCTCGTTCTGCACAAGAGAAGAGTCGCCTGATATGCAACAGATAAAAGCGATGCCAGCAATACAAACCACATTCATTACAAGGAACTTCTAAATTTTTCACAACCCTATTGGTTTCTAATATAAACACACTTCTGCAATAGATTGGGGGATATATAAATTTTAAATTTTAATTTTTTAGGAATGACAACAATGAACAGAGTGAAGTGTTAAACAATGGCAAGAATGAACATGGTGGAGAGAAAGAGAAGAAATGCAAATGAATGATGGAGTCAAAAAGGGTTTTGCACATGGTCTACATTGCTCACATGTTGACGAATGCAAGAATGGTAGAAAACAATAACAATTGCACATGGTCTTCACTGTAGTACCATCATAAACACCGCTGTGAGAAAAATAAATGAATGAAGAGAGATCATAGATAGGTCCAGGAAGAAACCCACTTTGATACCATATTGAAATGAGAGAGAAAAAAACAAGATTGCTCTTGAATCAAAAATCTAGTCATTCACATTACTCAATAAACTATTACATTTAGTGACTTTATATAGCCATTTAACCTACTAACTACCCAAAACCACCCAACTACTAGCTAATAACTAATCTCTACTAACTAAAGTGATTATTGTATAATCACTTACATTATTTATATTAAATATTAATTTATGTTATGCACTATTTTTCAACAGTAGTTTATGCCCAATATTTTTTCTAATTTTTTAGTGAATATATAATTTTTTACTAATTTTCAAAGTGGACACGTATTGAGAAACTAAAATCTAAGTGCGTTCCCCCCTAAATTTTTTTATAATTTATCAAAAATAATTTAAAATAAAGGTTCAATAATAAATACCATGTGTCCATAATCTCAAATTTCAAGATTATGCCACATATATATATATATATAATGTACAATAATATAAGGATATTAAATCAAAAATTCTATGTTACAATAGCAAGAATAACACATAACAAGGAGATAAAACCTTCAACCAATTAAAGTAATTGAATCACACACATTAAATTCTATCAAAGTATAAAAAACCCAATTAAATTGGGAACAAATGCATAAGGATCTCAAATCCCCAGCCAACTAACTAATAAGGGTATGAGTTGTAGGCTAAGGGTTTGAGTTAAATATTCTAAATATTCTAAATATTTTTCCAAGTATCATCACCAAAATATTAGGATTTCATGCTAATTCCAATTCCTATTTTTATCATGGAATTTAGGAAACCAAAACCAAAGGATAATTCACTACAACTTGCTCTTCCAAAAGAATTGCATACTTGTGCATCATGATGTTTCACAATTACTTTAGCTAAGCTTAGCCCAAATCGTTTACCTTCTAATCTAAATGCATGTACCCTCTCAAGTTTCATAGTGATTCCACCTTATCACTCTTCCAATCTCATAAACAAGGAGAACTTGTAGTAATCTCCTAAGTGTCTTGTAACAACTTTCCTTTATGGTTCACTAGTAGGCTCAAATCCCAAGTGTTTGAAATTTGTTCCATACCAATTTAACAATTTATGTTATTTTTCAACTTCAAATGTGTTATTAACTTAAACATATAATAAAATCATATCTCAATTATGAATGTACTCATTCAACAAGATATTGTATAAAGTGATATCCATTAATAATATAATATCACATGAACATCAATATATAAATCCAATAAGAATAGTATAACCATCAAATAAGCACAATATTTAATAGTACAATGGGTCCTAACTACAATCCTCCATAATATACATCAAGTACATAGGAGAACATGTCAATCTACCACATGCAATAGAGTTCCATTAATAATGATATAATATACAAGTGTACTCACTAGTCCAGTCACAAGCAACTCCATACAAGCTCCTACCATGTATGTGAATGATATTTTCAATCCACGCATTGAAGGAAATCTACCCCCCCCCCCACCATTAGTTTGGTTTGAAGTGAACAAATGGATAATCCCATATAAATTTATTAGCAAAAAACAAGTATAATGGTTATTGTATTAAGTTCCTTCTCATTTTAACATAAAAATAGATCCACAAACAAAGTTCATATACACTAACCATTCAATTCCAATTTCACAACACATGTAGACATCATACAAGACATCCACATAAACCTTAATCACAAACCCATCATTGCAATACCTCACGACACACATGATCTATCAACAATAATATTACAAAATACAAAAAAGACTCAACCCATCAATACTACATCCATAAGTTATGACAATAATAAATCTTCAGTGTCATATTTCCTAATCAACTCATAACTAACTCAAGGATAAAATTCATGCACCCCCTACTACATTACTTCCAAGTACCTTAGCTTGTAAGTCATACCTTCACTTTGAACTATCTTTCAAATCAAGCATAAAATACAAGAACAAACAAGGACACATAATACACATCAACTAAAAAAGGAACACCCAACCAAGAAAGTGACAACAACAACAACAACAAGATAAGACATGCAACCACCTACAAATAAGATAATGATCACATAAACCCAAGTCAACACAAAATAAATCTAGACATAGAATATAGAACAAGAAATCTAAGAATATCTTGAACAATGTTGATTCATTTCAAAATTATGTAGTGTATCAACTACCTCATGTAGGAAAGATAGCAACTATATGTCACAAGAACATGCTACCACTCTAGGTAGCCCTCAAAATACATAGGTATCCCTCAAAATACATTGTTGCTTGTGGGCTATAGGACTTTAGTTCCGTAGATCTACTAAGGACACTTTCACCAACTAGAGAACTATGAGCTAGCGTGCCAAATGACAAAAATATAGCATATCATATTTATCACAACTCACTAATGAGTTACAAACTCACAAAATTCTATTAAGATACCATATAGACTAATCAGGACCTTCACCCTAGCAATTCAAACAAGGATTACAACATGCAAAAATATGAACTCTTCCACAATAGTCAAAAACATCAAAAATGGACTTTGTAGGTCAAAAGAGGGCCTACACATGAAATTTATCCTTCAAATTCATAAATGACAAGTGACCCCTACCTAATGTCATAGGTGGAACATTTATCGTAATGGTAATGGGACACCTAGTGTAGGTGTCCCTACCTATCACCCTAAGTAACACTTATGTTGCACCCTGGGTAGTGCCTCTAATCCTAGGGGACAAGACTATCCTAGAAAAATTATTTTCAAAACTTAATGGCCTAAATTTTTTTTTAGGGTGTGTTTGTTCTTTTCTACATACTCAAAACTAAGATACAACACACATAATTATGCAGTAACAAAGGTCACATACACTTGGAAAACACAAATCCTTAAGAAACAACATACTTCCAAATTTTGATCAAACATTATATTTCATTGTAATTTCATTTTAGTATAATCAATTTAACAATTTGTATAAAGTAGGAGCTCAATTTCTTAGTTCACTAATTCACAATTTTCCCAAAATCCCAGTTCAAACCAATTTGTAATTAAATATCAAACATGTTCTAAATCAGCAATAAATCGTCATAAATAGTCATAAATTCATCATGGAATCATTCTCATGTTTAAATTCAATCAAGACCCTAACCATATATTTGTAATTTCACATGCAATCCTCAATGCCATGAAACCTAGGGTTTCAATTTCCAAACTCAATTTTTAGATGTTTCAACTTCATCCAATTCAATATCATATGAATACAATCTCTCCTAAATTGATTCTTCCATATACTCCTTAATTATTATTTTTAAGTTTCAAACATTTCTTCTAAAACAAGCAAAATAGGATTTAATCTCTAATTTTTATTTCAAATTTGATAATTTAAAAATCATATTAACAAGTTTTCAATTTCATTCAATTCCATTTCTTACATTTCCAAGTTCTCATTAATTGATTCATCTAATCAATTCTAAGAGTTTCAATCTTTTTAAATCCAATTTTCTTCATTGCAAGCAATCATAGATTTCACAAATAAAATTCATATAACACTCAACCACGAGTTTGAAGTCAATCCCAATCCATTTAATTACCAAATTGAAGTGTCTTCTAAAGCCTTTCACGAATATGAATCTGACCTCTTCAAAAGCTAAACTTGAAAATAAATGTAGGTGTTAAAACCCTTGATGTACAAACCTTTGGGTCCACAAAGCACTTGTAAATTATCCAAATCTCTCAAATAATCTTCCATGAGTTTGTGTATGTCAAAGTAATGTGCTCTAAAGAACATCTTTTATAAAAGGTTCTCTTACAAAAGTTTCCAAACCCTAATTTGAGAAGATAATAATAAATTAATTCTCAACTAAGAATTTCAATTAAAAGATAATATTTCTAATTCATGCATATCTTTCAACTCAAGCAATTGAAATACTAAGTAAATATTAAAGTCTATTTTACTTATTGTTTCTTCACCAATCTAATATTGTTTATGCTTTATTCTAAAGAAATCGAGATTTAGTTTCATTCATTAAATCTTTAATTTTCAATTCTAAATTTTAAAAGTCTACACTATAAATATTTTATAATAATAAATTGCATGTCAATTCTAATTTGACTAATTTGTTATTCAAAAATATTATTAATTACTTTCAAATAAAAATACATTGTGGGTGGATGGGTGGGCTCCCCCTCGCCCCTCACACAGGCACTGGATGCCTAGGTGGTCGTGAGGTGGAGGACAGGACGGACGGAAGGCATTCGGGCTCGGCTTGTAGTAGTCATGCCAACCGGCTAAATTTAGCGGATTGCGGAGGTTTATTGTAGGGGTTAATCAGCAGCTATATAGTTCAAATTTTAAGGAGTGGGTCTAGAGGCATGTTGGGCTTTGTTATCACGAAGCTGTCTGAGGGACACGTAGCACATGGTAGTCCTTGTTCTGTGCACGGATGTGCCGTGTGGTAATCACCATAACTTGCATTGATCACAGCTCTTAGTTGAAGTGATTAGGGATGTATTTCTACTCATGCAAAGGACAGTTTTGTAACGCCATTAATCTGGTTCCATATACGATGGCTGGCGGATCATTATTAAGGTTTTCTATTAATCTCATGAAGTCCGTTCCTAAATTTAGGTTCGGCTCCTTGGTTCTTGCCTTTGTGTTTATTTTGCAGGGTGCACCGGACATATCTCTGGCAATGGAGAGACAATCGAAGTCGAAGTTCACCATTATCATATCGGTGGAAGGTCTTGAATCCTTTGGTGTCGATACTCCTGTCTCCTTAATGGCAACGGAAAGGCAAATCGCATTTCGGGAGGTAACGGACCAGCGTCTAAAACGCATCTTGCTCGAGGACGACCCGGTGTCGGTTGCAGCAGTGAAGATGGTCCTTGGAAAGGGACATTTAGAGCGAAAAGAATTTGCTCGAGACAACGCCCAAATTTCATCCAGGTTTCTCACCTCGCTCTTGGATATTGCCACCCCGAAGACAATGGCTAAAGAATTGATGGTGCGAATGTTTCGGAATGACTTGCTCGGAGGCATCGACATTACTCTGAAAGCGGCTCTTTCGGGTAAAGGCATACCGCGCCCTGCGGACCTTGCTACTATGTGGGAATCGGATGATGCGATCAAGATTTACCCTTTTCTTCTGGACCTTAAAGGCTCCGAATTATCTAGACATTGTAAGCTTGCAGAAGTGGCAGTGGAGTTTTTGAAGCAAAAAGTGAAGTTAGTGCCGGTGGTGGGAACGGACTGGGTGGAAGGTTTCGTCTGTTTTGCAGAGGTAAATGGTTTTTGGTAATTTAGTGGGATACGGGTTGGTGTCTGTCTGGTTTTTTGCTTGGTCTTGTATTGGTACTCACAGTTTCTTCGAACCAGGGTTGTTTTTAGTAAATTTTGTAGAAGGTTGACAATGCGTATATCCTTTGTTCGATGCTTCCAATATGGAACTGGTTGAACTCTTCCGTGTTTGTTTTTGGCTATCTGAAGATCATCAATGTAATTATTCCTGCATAGCAGACGACTGTATATTTCTCTTTATATATATAAAATCATCACCTTACGGATCAAAAAATACATTCTAAATAGACATTTTATTTTTTTACTCAATTAAATCGATTTCTAGAGTTTAAATAAACAATCACAATTAAGTATCATGTCTAATTAAATTAATTATCTTGATTGATTAATTCAGACATTTACTTCACATTTTGGTTTATATGTTTGTTGCACTTCATAGACCAAACCTAGTTCACCTTCCTTGATACCTATCCTATCAACAATACATCTCAATACACATACCTTAGTAGCATTGCTAGCTATAATAATTTATTTAAAAAGATGTTTCAATTTATGGCATTCAATTAAATCATTAAAGTATAATCAAACCACTTTCATTATGCAAACAAGTATAAGATTAGCAAAGCAATTCAAATCAACTTTAATAATTATTGGAACCATTTCATTCAAAAGGGGCAAGAACCAAGGATGTTACACTTTTTGGTCCTAAAAATGTTGGTGTGCATAGATAAGCATAAATCGGTGTGTTCATCTAAGTATGTCATGAGTCAAAAGATGGTGGCAGTGTAAAATTAGGGTAGTAATAAATGTGACACATGAAAAAAAGTGTTTGAGATGTGAATAGGTCATATGTGATCATCAATAATGTGTCATCATCCATAAGATTGGCTTTTTTTTGTTTAAGGTTCATATACATGTTTGGGTGTAAGATGTATCATGAATACTAACACATATAATCAATGGTAATCAATGAACAGTAATAATGTAATGGAACCCTATTAAGATTAGTCAATTAATGGTCCAAAAATAATTTCATAGTCAAGATCACATTTAATAATTGAACAAGAAGCCTCATTAGGATTAGGAACCAATTCAACTTGGGGTCTTTTTCCATTTTGTTTTCATTCTTCTAACCATTGGATCATGTCCTCAAGTTGATTATAACCTACTCCATGGTGTCTTCTAGCCTTTTGCAGTTCAACAAATCATTTATGCCCTTATTGTTATTTCTTAGTCTCGTTCCTTTGTATCCTAGTTTACGCATGAGTTTGTATCTAGGACCTTAGATTTGTTTGAATGATGGGTTAGAAGAAGTTTATTTGGCTGTGGATGTTTCACTCTCAAGATTAATTTCACATAGACATGACTTGTTTGCATCTCACCTTGAGTGTTTTGACATAAATGAATGGATATATGTAAAAAGATGGGATACCATAAGCTTTAAGATCCATGTGATATTCACCAACACCACAAGGCATAAAGTCCAATGAAGCCCAATCATCACCACGTGAAGTGTTATATTCATGATCTAAAGGATGATTGTGTGTGATGCAATTGTTAGATGCATCCATTGGTTTGCATTTGTTGTAAAGTTGAGGATCTATAGGTATGTAGCAATGCTTCCCTTTATGCCAAAATTTTATGCATTGATGCAAAGTAGAGGGAATAACTTTCATAACATCCAACCATGAACACCCCAAAAGGATTTTGTAAGTTAATTTTTCAAGCATCAAATGAAATAATGGGTCAAACTTTGCATGGTCTAGTATGAATTGGAATAACGATGATACCCATGCAAGATCTAGGCATATTATCAAATCCTCTAATAGTAAGGTTTGATGGTTGTATCTTTGACATGTCCACTTCTAATTGTCTTAAACAATCTTTAATTTTTACTAGATCCCTTGTCAACTAAAGATAGTTTAATAAATAGTTTGGCACACTACACAATTATATGAAAAGGAATTGCTTCTTTATGAACTTTTTCAAATGGAATCTCGTTATCATCAAATGAAATAGCTTGATGTTCCTTGTGGCCAATAGACTCGATCAAAAATGTTACTAATTGTGAGGTAGGTTAGACCCAACTTGAATTTTCTCTAAAGCTTTGTGCATATCTCTACAAAATGGTGAAGTACACATTAAGTCCCATAAAGATGTTTTGGATTGAGTTCTTTGCAATTGTTAAATAATGTCAAGCTTCTTTGTTTCATATGTGATTTGAGGTGGAGGTAGGATAAGTACATTTGATGGCAAACCCAATAGTGGTAAACCAACATCCTGACCTCTTCTTAATATTTGATGAGTGTGCCCAACAAGATTATAATCATGTGAATCAAGGGTCTCATGAAAGATATAAGAGAGACATGAGTCACATTGATAGAATTAGAATTAAGATCATAAGATAAATTGAGGGAATGTCTATAAATCCATCTTATGTGAATTATGGCTTTAAAAAGTGTCCATGAAAGCATACGCCAAATTTGTGAAGGTGTAAAGAAAACAAGATGAATCAAACCATTGTAAAGCTCTACCACATAAGTATAATCTAAACTAGCTAATCACTTAGATATCATCATCTAAATGTTCATAATTAGCAAGTAAAAGTGACTCCACATGTAAAAAGGCATTTATAGACCATCATAATCATTATGTGAAAGATATAAGAGAGACATGAGTCACAATAATAGAAGAAGAAATAAGATCATAAGATAAATTGAGGGAATGTCTATAAATCCATCTTATGTGAATTATGGCTAAAAAAATAGTCCATGAAAGCATATGCCAAATTTGTGAAGGTGTAAAGCAAACCAAATGAATCAAACCATAGTAAAGCTCTATCATATAAGTATAATCTAAGCTAGCTAATCATTTAGATATCGTCATCTAAATGTTCATAATGCAAGTAAAAGTGACTCCACATGTAAAAAGGCATTTATAGACCATCACAATCATTATGTAAAAGTTTTCAAAAAGGCTCATAATATCATCGTGCAAGGAAGGAAACAGTGTAATATCATCACTAACATCTACCTAAATAGCTAAATAGGTATCACTATAAGTATGGCATCTATATGGAATGTGAGTGAAAACAATATGAGATGTAGAAGATTAACCATCATGTATGAAAGAGGATATGTTGTTTAAAAAGCATCATTCTATGGATGTGAGATGATCATCCAAGATGATCATCACATGTGGAAGAAAGATCATCATGAGATGCAACAATGTCATGAGAAATTGGAGGTAAAACCATGTCATCTATGTTCATCCTATAAGGCGTATCACAAGGTATATCTCCACTAGGCGTGTAATCATTATCACAATCCATATGATCATCATTAGGCTCACAAATAAATGGCAGTGTCTCTCATAGGCATGGTTGGGCACCAATCAACTATATGAAGGAAAAAGATAAGACATGATAAAATAAGACCCCCATAGAACACATATCTCTATCCTTAATATAATGTCATGATAATGTCAAGGATAGAGGGATGATGTGTTGTGAAAGATAAGGCCCTCTCAAAATATGAAGTATATGCATGCAAATCAACCAAGGAGCAATATTTAAAATGAGCCATACTGATAAAATATCCTAGAGTGGGATGGTGGGAGGATAGTGGGAGAAGAGATAAACCTCTATGGATATCCAAACCCTAGTCAAAGTAAATAAGCATATATAGATCAAACCCTAGGAAATCTACAAATGTATTATAAAATCATAATAATATCAAATCTAAAATGTCCTAAAATTAGTGAAGGTATAGCCCTAACATTAACCCGAAGGAGTGTAAGATTAGACAAGTTCACTAAAAATTGTATAAAAAAAATTCTTTGTGTAATCTAAGCTAATATGATAACATGTGCACACATAAGCACAATTAACCTAGACTAATTGAATGTGTGATAAATGTCATGTGCTAAGGTATATTGAAATTAAATGCTAGTGTAGAAATAAATGCACATAATAAATGCCCTTAGTCTTATGACCAAAGAATGAACAATCCATATGAATACTCTGAAATCTATGATGGCTCCATATCAAGAATGGGTTCAAATAACATTTTATAACTCGTCTTGGAATCAAAATGCTATCATGTTGCAAAGGGTCAAGTCCACACTCATAGAAATAATGTGGTAATCTATACATGTGGATAAGGTTGAGCTGGGTACATAGGAATGTGTGTAAATAGATACATAAATGGTATGGGAGAAGGGACCCAACTTTGCAAAAAAATACGACATTTATCAATATGTAAATGTATTAAGGCACTCTCCTCAAAATAGACACAAATCTAATGGGAAATGACTAGGGTATGTAAATTTCACCATTATACTACTATACATTCCAATCTTGTTGACAATTTCCCTACATTATACATGAGTTCTTATAATAATAAAAAAATGCACCTTAAGATCATTTCCCTAGACCACTAATCTTCCTTAACCCAAAAGAGTTGCTTAAAAGAACTTAAATTGCACACATTAATAATGGGTTTCAAATTTCTCAATTAAATCTTGGGAAAACTTAGTATTTCTAATCTTGAACCTATTCTAAGTTTATGGTTTGGTTGAATTGAACCTTAGTCAAGGAGTTACTATAACATTAACTATCATGACCAATAAAGCACAAATTATCGCTACACACACTTGTTTTCCATTATTAATCTCACCCAATATAAAGGTAAGGGAGTCAAACATTAGGAATACCACTAAACCAAATATGTTTTCTTATGTGGTCTATTCAAGAATTTAGCAAGCAATTGAAAAATATTGGCATCTCGAACAAGTGAGAAATCACAAAAATATCTAGATGGGGAGGGGGGATGATGACGATGATGCAAATAGTAGCAACTATAGAGATGTGGATGAGTAGAAATGCAGCTAGTCTAACAACTAAGACATGAAGTTATTGGATCTTTGGTTGAATGCCTGCCAGTTTGCTAACACATGAAACATTCACCTTCCCTCCTACGATGTTTCGTCAAAACCTACTTATGCATTGGGTAATTGGGATCATTTTTCCTTTGGCTTGATGAGGGGCTTGCATAGGTGATTTCTCCTTCCCTCTATCCTTAAGAGTGTTATGTCTCTTTTTTCACAATGTCCTATTGCCACAAATTCTAGACCAACTAGGAAAGATTGCCTTCACCTTATTGACTTCAATGAGGCCATGATCAATGCTTGCCAGCTATAGGGGATTAGTCACTATGAGGGGGTGTCTATTCCTCCTATGCAAGCTCTTGGAAAGGAATCTTTTCGAGGGACTTGCCTGCCAACCTAGGCATGGAAGGTTTGGTGGAGGAAGGGTTGCACCAAGTTGTGGATGGGACTACTTCCATGGAACCTATTGCTGCATCTAATCTTTGGGTCTCTATTGTTGTCGATTTTCCCTCTTCTATGTATGATTTAAAGGATTTGGTGCATGTTCTAGTCACACCTTTTGTCTAGGTAGTGTGTTTAGAATGGCAATAGGTCTATTGAGAATGGTAGTAGGGTGTCACTTTCTCGTATGGCTATCAATGTTCTTGACTTTTTGGTTGATAGGGGCTCTAATAAACTAAAGAATTCCCTTGTTGGGATGTTTGTAGTGGCCAAACCCAATATTTGTGACTTTAGATCCTAGGCTTAGAGATATTAGAGGCTTTAGGCCAAATTATTATCTTGGCCCTGTCTTTGAGTTTCTTCTTGGTTTTGTTTTCAACTTCTAGTGATTGTGATCGGAATTTCTTAAGTGGGTCGTGGTTCCTCAAGCGTGCAAGTTCATGCCTCCATAATTGGTTTTTGGTCTTTGTTCTAAGGACCAATTTCATTAAACAGTTTCCTATTTGGATTAGGCTTCTAGGATTGCCTCTAGAATATTGGGATGATGAAGTGTTTGTTGGTGTTGCTAACACAATTGAGCAATTCAATACTATCAATCCGATTACAAAATCTACAAAGTGCTTGCTACTTGCTCATTTTTGCATCAATGTGGATATTGGTAAGAAGGTTTTCTTTTTTGGATTCTTTATCTTTGAACTTAGGGACTTGGGTGCAATAGTTTATTTATGAAGATTCCTTGACGGTGTATGTTAATTGCTTCAAAATAGAGTATGCTACTACAAGGTGTGAGGATAAACTAAAACATGTTACTTTAGGTGAGAAGGTACAACCTGCGCTTCCTCGATCACAATCTCATATCTCCATGGAGTGTAATGTTGAGGATATTTTGACTTCTATTATTAGGCCTCAACCCACAACTAATTAGATAAAGTTCACAAGGAGACAATCTATGATGGTCTTAGTGTCAATAGCTTGTTGATGGCTAAGGAATTCATTTCCTCTTCGCCATTTTGACCCCTTTAAATTGAGCTTGGCTTCTCATCTTGGAAGTTTCATTAGGCAAGATTCTTGCAAGGTTTCAAGAAGAGGTGGTATTTGTGTTCCAAATTGTTTGAAGCAATTCAACTTCTTACTACCTTTAGTTATTCATTCTCTAGTGTTTTCAATTGGTACCCTAGTTTGGCAAGCACTTTTCGATGTGTTGGAGGTTTTCTTTAGGAGTTCTTTATTGTTGTTTGTCTCTTGTTGCTATTTCATTGTTTTAGCAGTGCTATTTCGAGGCTCTTTCTCTATGTAAAAGGGTTTGAGCACTTTCAAGAACCCACCTTTACCCATTATCAAAAACATCTAGAAACTAAAAGAATTGGAGAAAGCGAACCAAAACTATGAACAACCCAATGTCAAATGCAAAATTCAGAATAGATGATAAATAATTTAGTCCAAAGGCAATGTTACATTGTGACACTATCTGACATGGTTTTGGAGATTTATTAAATAATAAATAATAGCTAAAATAACATTTCAAAGCTTGACTTAGTTATTTTCCCATAGTAAACTAAATGATAGAATAAACCACATAAAGGTGAAAACTTGTTAGCAATGCTAACAAGAAGACTTGAATGTGGTGGTTATTTCCATTCAGTATGCCTCATGTTTTCTTTAAATGTTGATAATCAAAATAGATGAACGCACATTAAGAATTTACTTAAGGAAGCTAAGGTGTCTTACGCCTAAGAATATGATAAGAACCACCACAATAAGGAATTTGCCAATGCTCATGATAAATTTGATGAGCAATATGCGACACAATGCTATGAACTTCTTAACCACATATATTATAAAAGGAGTTAATAAGGACACATCAATTAATTTCCTTCCCTATATCTGTACCCTTGAACCCACATTTATCACGAGCACAAAGTATTTCACGGAGTTACATTCACCTTCTTTTTTTTCACATTCACAAATCTGTCATAGGATAACTCAATGAATATTACTTCAGCAACACAACATTTCCACTAGTCATTTTATTACATTTGGCTTCTGTTCCACTCCTATTCTTTTATCTCATCATATAACAATCCCTTCTCTCAATCATGTCAATAAAGAACCTTTAGACTACCCTGGACCTTAGGAACATTGTTAGGTTATATAAGAGTACAAAGTGATACACAACAAATGAATGCAAGCAAGGAGACCAATAATACAAGTAGGCAATAGAAGAAACAAGGGAAAAAGCGTGAATATAAAAAGGGATAGATTTGATATCCACATAATGACTGCAAATATTCATGTCATACAGCTATTTGTTGGCCCCAAATTTTCCCAAGTTCAAGAAAAGTTGAAGGCAACATCCTCAAATTTCTCTTCCTTAGGACAGGATGAAGAATCCAAACCTTTGTTATACAAAATCAAGTGATATTCACAACCTTAATTTTCTGGGAAAACTTCAAAATACATCAAAATTTTCACAAGGATATTGCATCAGCATCTGCAGCGCCAGAAAATGAGGAGCCTATACATGGAAACCAAAATCGTCTCTTACCATCAGGATGACCATCATCTATCATTGCAAGGCCCTCCTGCATTATTGATATTCTTATTACAAAATGAGTAGATAGAACTTTAGAACCAATCTTCACATGATATATTGATGTTTCTCTTAAAAGAACATAATTCTTAACTGCATATTCAGTTACCTTAAGAAGAGTTTGAAGGGCATCGATAGCACGGCCTGAAGACCAACCCAGCTTCCTCTCAACTTCCTCAACCATGACATACCCTCGAACCTGGATCATTAAAAGAAAAGGGAGCAGAAAAATTACACCATGGTCAAACTTCAATCTTGATAGCTATTTGTAACAAGGGAACAGCTAGATGAATGCACTTTTTCTTTTAAGTATGAGAAGATGAATCTGTTGTTACAGTGCATAATGTCAGATACCCTTTCAAATGCAGAAACCAACAAATTCAAATTTTCCAGTTGAGATGGGATGGTTTTAACTTTTAGCCTTTAGGCATGCCACC
The DNA here is from genome assembly GCA_007258455.2 of Sequoia sempervirens. NCBI lineage: Eukaryota > Viridiplantae > Streptophyta > Pinopsida > Cupressales > Cupressaceae > Sequoia > Sequoia sempervirens. Next base: position 368,822,995 of record VDFB02058242.1, on the reverse strand, counting down.
TTGCAAATGTAGAAATTATGCATCACCATGACTGCTAATCAACTACAAGATAAAAATGTACAAAGATGACATTGTAATTGCATAGAAGAGAACAAAGTCATGAGCGATACCGATTAATGAAATACAGCTTTAACTCATAATTCTATAGCTATTCCTAATTTTGAATTACTACTTAATTGCAGGGCTTGCCAAGTTGGATCGATTCTCTGGTCAAACGAGTCGGATATCAAAACTCACCAAGCTTCAGGCAAACTTGTTTCACTCAATCAAACATACTATTAAGCAATGAGTATGAGGGTAACATAACATATGATATTTCCAACTACCAACCTCTTACTTTCAACTGTCCACCTCCTTTCCGACTCACTTCTGTCTATCCTTCGAATAATTCCAATTTCGACAAACGTACATGTCTATGGATTTGACTGATTTATAATTAGATAGCCACAATTAGCAAACTAACTATCATGCATGTCTTCATCATTTTCTCCCTACTTAGAGGAAGTTATCACAAAATTCTACATGACATTTGTGGAATTCATTAGAAAAGTTGACTCGGCGAACAACTTGACTCAGCAGAAAAATGCCTTTGCTACCAACAAGGGAAGTAGTGATTTTCCCTCCACAATTTGTGCATGTCAAACACAGAACAAAGTAACTTCAGCAATAGGTTGTTGAAAATATGGAATGGAGTCACAATGAGTGATAGAAACCTCTCCCGAGTGAGATGGCTTGTACAACTTGAGGTCACTCACATCGGTGGTATCATGTATGCCAAGTTGAGTTTGAATATTACAGAAAAATTGACTATGCCTGATTGTTTGGAAAAGAATATAAGACCCATGCATGATGATTGTTGTGATACCATTGTTTCTCTGAGTGAAGCCAAACATGATCACTAACTTGGAAAGAATGAGGTACTTGATGTTGGTAATTAAATGCCTTGAATTTGGCTTTAGTTCACTGGAGAATATCCTGAATTTTTGTGTGAAGTTTGGCCATTTTTTTCCCAAACACTTTGTCTTGCTCCATCAGCTACTGGACATATCTGGGGCTAAATGAGAAACTAGAATCTCATAAGGTGACAAAGGTTGGAGGAAATGACTTTGGAAAGTGCCTAATCTTCTAATGAGAAAGGCAAAGAGCACAGACCAAGGTTCAATTAACAACTTTCATCTTAGCTCACACATGAAATAAGAGGAGAAACACAACTAACAATCCAAAGTCTATCATAATCATCTAAAGTGACTCAAGAAGCATGAGTCAAAATCTAAAATGCTAGTTCGCAGAAGCCCAATATTGCTTCAAACATGCTTGAAGACCATGTCTGCAACCTGTAAAACATTAACTGTCTTGCTACATAGCATAAAGATTGACATTTTGGAAAGCTGAAAGATAACCACAAAGATACAGTCATGTTGGCATTTAGTCTCAAGTATGTCACTTATGAAGTTTATGAAAAATGATTGCAATGGTTGAGAAGGAACCAGTAATGGCTGATGTTAATGTTAGGATCAGATTTAATAGAAAGTGGGAAATGCAACACAATGACAGCAGATACCCTGGGAAAACCCTCCTCTTGAGGGAGAAAAACCCAGCCTCAAATATATCTCTTATATATTGAAATGTCAACACAAATGTCTCCTTTACAAAGGCCAATATGAAGGCCAGAATATAAGCATCAAACTTATGATGCAACACAGATACAGCCAGATGCAAAACTCTGTAAACTCAGCCTTCAACAATCTGCACTTGATGAAGAACTCGCACAGCTCTTGAATAATTCGAACTTTCTGTACAAGACAGCTTCACACACCCACAGAATAATTCCTCCAGCTGCATCTATCTTCAGCTAAAAATAAAGCTACATGCAAAAGCAAGGAGACGCACAAGGAGGGCAGTTACAATTGCTTAATTTAGAGATTCTTATGCAAAGATTCCTCTGCATGACAGAAGGAATGATAAATGCATGTCAGAATGCAGATTCTCCTGCATGACAGTTATGACAATTAATGAATGTTCTTCTGCATGTCAGTTACGCCAATTTTGGAAGATTCACATACATGACAGAAGATACCTCCTGCAGCTACTGAAACATTAACACTCCCTCTTAGCTACTTAGAGGAAGTTATCACCAAATTCTACATGACATTTGTGGAATTCATTAGAAAAGTTGACTCGGCAACAACTTGACTCAGCAGAAAAATGCCTTTGCTACCAACAAGGGAAGTAGTGATTTTCCCTCCACAATTTGTGCATGTCAAACACAGAACAAAGTAACTTCAGCAATAGGTTGTTGAAAATATGGAATGGAGTCACAATGAGTGATAGAAACCTCTCCCGAGTGAGATGGCTTGTACAACTTGAGGTCACTCACATTGGTGGTATCATGTATGCCAAGTTGAGTTTGAATATTACAGAAAAATTGACTATGCCTGATTGTTTGGAAAAGAATATAAGACCCATGCATGATGATTGTTGTGATACCATTGTTTCTCTGAGTGAAGCCAAACATGATCACTAACTTGGAAAGAATGAGGTACTTGATGTTGGTAATTAAATGCCTTGAATTTGGCTTTAGTTCACTTGAGAATATCCTGAATTTTTGTGTGAAGTTTGGCCAATTTTTTCCCAAACACTTTGTCTTGCTCCATCAGCTACTAGACATATCTGGGGCTAAATGAGAAACTAGAATCTCATAAGGTGCCAAAGGTTGGAAGAAATGACTTTGGAAGGTGCCTAATCTTCTAATGAGAAAGGCAAAGAGCACAGACCAAGGTTCAATTAACAACTTTCATCTTAGCTCACACATGAAATAAGAGGAGAAACACAACTAACAATCCAAAGTCTATCATAATCATCTAAAGTGACTCAAGAAGCATGAGTCAAAATCTAAAATGCTAGTTCGCAGAAGCCCAATATTGCTTCAAACATGCTTGAAGACCATGTCTGCAACCTGTAAAACATTAACTGTCTTGCTACATAGCATAAAGATTGACATTTTGGAAAGCCGAAAGATAACCACAAAGATACAGTCATGTTGGCATTTAGTCTCAAGTATGTCACTTATGAAGTTTATGAAAAATGATTGCAATGGTCGAGAAGGAACCAGTAATGGCTGATGTTAATGTTAGGATCAGATTTAATAGAAAGCAGAAATGCAACACAATGACAGCAGATACCCTGGGAAAACCCTCCTCTTGAGGGAGAAAAACCCAGCCTCAAATATATCTCTTATATATTGAAATGTCAACACAAATGTCTCCTTTACAAAGGCCAATATGAAGGCCAGAATATAAGCATCAAACTTATGATGCAACACAGATACAGCCAGATGCAAAACTCTGTAAACTCAGCCTTCAACAATCTGCACTTGATGAAGAACTCGCACAGCTCTTGAATAATTCGAACTTTCTGTACAAGACAGCTTCACACACCCACAGAATAATTCCTCCAGCTGCATCTATCTTCAGCTAAAAATAAAGCTACATGCAAAAGCAAGGAGACGCACAAGGAGGGCAGTTACAATTGCTTAATTTAGAGATTCTTATGCAAAGATTCCTCTGCATGACAGAAGGAATGATAAATGCATGTCAGAATGCAGATTCTCCTGCATGACAGTTATGACAATTAATGAATGTTCTTCTGCATGTCAGTTACACCAATTTTGGAAGATTCACATACATGACAGAAGATACCTCCTGCAGCTACTGAAACATTAACACTCCCTCTTAGCTAGGGAGGTATCTTTTCAGATAACCATGCACAAGTGTGATGTTGTCATCTCATCATGACATCCACCATGGCTACTCCAAGAGAATGAAACCAAGGGCTTTCACCTCAAGTCTCTCTCGCAGAGAGAAATGCATTAACAAGGGTTGATACCTCAAATCTCTCTCGCAGAGAGAAATGCATTAACAAGGGCTTTCACCTCAAGTCTCTCTCGCAGAGAGAAATGCATTAACAAGGGCTGATACCTCAAATCTCTCTCGCAGAGAGAAATGCAACCTGTCTCTCTCATTAACAAGGGCTATACCTCAAATCTCTCTCGCAGAGAGAAATGCAGGGCTTTCACCTCAAGTCTCTCTCGCAGAGAGAAATGCATTAACAAGGGCTGATACCTCAAATCTCTCTCGCAGAGAGAAATGCATTAACAAGGGCTTTCACCTCAAGTCTCTCTCGCAAAGAGAAATGCATTAACAAGGGTTGATACCTCAAATTCCTCTGTCTCAAAGGAAAATGCATTAACAACAGATCTCCATGATGATGAAACTCCCTCTGAAGCTCCAAGTACTTGCATCAACCTTCTGACCTCCTCGTCCAAGGTTGCTTCTGATGAATTGTCAAACTCCCTCTGAATGTAAATTCCTCCTCTTCGAAGAAACTAATCTCAAAGACAACTTGAATAAGTTCTTTGTCTTCAAGAGATGTCTCCAGTTAAGTTTATCTCTTCAGCCTGCATGAATTCCTCACAAGATGCCTCAAGCTCTTCTTTTCTAGGCAATCTCTCATCACCCTCTTGCTCCTTGATCCGTCCTGGAAGCATTTAGAGAGAGATTACTAATAGTTTAAACTATCCAGAAGAAATATCAAAGCTAGAATCATACATGATTCACTATCTCAATGTTATAGCATGAATTAATCTACATCATTATTCAAAGGCACAAACATAAGATACTTATCTCTTTATGTTGGTACACTAATGAGCTAGACCTGTAGCTGTGTCTCATCTTCGCCACCTTCACTCGAGCTCACCCTCATGGAAAGTGGGAATATGAAACGACCGTTTATCAAAGATTGAAGACTCCATTTAAATCTTGAGATCACATTATGAATCAACGCACCCAAACTCATGTGATGAAAGAGTTTAAGTAATTAAAAGAGTAAAAAATCATCACGACTTCCTTCCATAAACGTGGCCTTTCGCTTCCCAAGCTTGTAAACAGAGATTGCAGCTCCAAGAAACTCAAGTCTCAGCACACTTAATCAGAGTTCTGAATAAATTCAAGCTTTAGTCTTCTATAGAAAAAGATACAACAGCCGATTAAAGCTAGCAAGCTTTAGTCTTCTACAGAAAAGATACAACAGCCAATTAAAGCTAGCCTTCAAGAGGCACTCCTCGAGACTTCTTCAGAAAAGACATACACCCATGAATTCCAAAGGACTTCACACATCGTGGATGGCAACAAAATAGATTATATGTAACACTCTCGTTAGCTCAAAGAATTTCTGCACACCCAGAACTCAAAACAAGCAATAGAATAGAATCTGGAAAGTCACGGCTTCACATCAAGTGAAACTAGCCCAGAAGTTACTCATACTTTCATACTGCCCATGCCTAAAGAGGTGTCAATAAATATATAACATTCTCATATCAGTTTTAACAAAACATAACTCCCACACATCAAGACCCCTTTGAACAGCAACATGACATTTACCCGCACTGCAGAAGATAAGTCAACACAAATAGCATTGATTCCATCACTTTCTTTCCATGGCACTTGCACACATAGACTCAACAGCTTTTCCCATGCCTTCTAAACTCCACTGTGCCACAAGAGACTGTGTTCTTGTTAGACCAAATCTGATTGGATATTTTTGTAGACCCGCTCTGATACCATGTTAATGTTAGGATCAGATTTAATAGAAATCGGGAAATGCAACACAATGACAGCAGATACCCTGGGAAAACCCTCCTCTTGAGGGAGAAAAACCCAGCCTCAAATATATCTCTTATATATTGAAATGTCAACACAAATGTCTCCTTTACAAAGGCCAATATGAAGGCCAAAATATAAGCATCAAACTTATGATGCAACACAGATACAGCCAGATGCAAAACTCTGTAAACTCAGCCTTCAACAATCTGCACTTGATGAAGAACTCGCACAGCTCTTGAATAATTCGAACTTTCTGTACAAGACAGCTTCACACACCCACAGAATAATTCCTCCAGCTGCATCTATCTTCAGCTAAAAATAAAGCTACATGCAAAAGCAAGGAGACGCACAAGGAGGGCAGTTACAATTGCTTAATTTAGAGATTCTTATGCAAAGATTCCTCTGCATGACAGAAGGAATGATAAATGCATGTCAGAATGCAGATTCTCCTGCATGACAGTTATGACAATTAATGAATGTTCTTCTGCATGTCAGTTACGCCAATTTTGGAAGATTCACATACATGACAGAAGATACCTCCTGCAGCTACTGAAACATTAACAGCTGATCTATTCCAAGCTTTGAAATTTCAATTGGAAGAGAATCCAACCTAGTTTGTTGCAAATTATATAAAATTGAAGACGTTGCCCATGACTTATAAGTATGAACTAGAAAATTCAAGATAGAACCTCAAAAAACTTCTAAATGAAGATTCATAATTTCCATATTGAAATTCCATATGTCAAGGCTAACTTTGAAGAGATAATTCCAATGGACAAACCAAATAATCTCAAGAAAGTAATGTGATCTAAGTCCACAAAGGAATTTCACCACAGATTCTATTCAGAACATCAAACAAGACAGTCAAATTCCAAAGCCTACATCGGAACAAAATATGTGCTAAAGAAACCAAACAAGCACAATATTCTCAGTATATGTTAGTAAAAGGTCATGTCAAAATAATCATCCATGAAAATTAAGGGCAAGCAAGGAACCTCCAAAGATAAGTGTTTTGAAGAAAGAGAAGAGGGTTTTTTTTTAAGTCTAAAGTACCCAACATTATTGCTAAGTCTCCTATTAAGAGAACTTGTCAAAGAAATTTCATCAAATCCAAAAAACCCAAAATTTGAGTTCCAAAGAAAAAACTGAAAACTAGTATTATAAAGAAAAAGAAGATACTTCAAGAAAAAGAAAATATCAAGCATTATCAGAGAAGTTTCTTATTGGAAGAATTTGTCAAATAAATTTCATCACATGCAAATGTCTCAATTTAGGTTTCAAGACTAAAAAAATTCCAAAAGAAGAGTGTGGTTAAATATGTTACCAATTGCCTCAAAAACCAAACAATGAAGGTGAGCCAATACAGTTCAACAAGCTATCGCTTCCTCCACAACCAATTTTTGTGATGAAAGGGGGTAAAATACTTACTAAGATTTGAAGATCACCCAATGGCACACTCCAATATGACCCACAAAGCTTCTGTGGCTGTAGATTTGAAGATCACCTTCATTACAACATCAGGATAGCAGCAACAAGATGCACCAAGAGATCACAGCTGACCTAGCCTATTAAGCCTCTAATACGGTAATACCATGTTAGAGTTAGGAAACTCTTTGACAGACCAAGGACTGCACAACCTAAAGAATTAGCTCACACATAATCTTCAAAAGTGCATAAATAATTCAGATAACATTATAAGCAGTGTTGCAAGGAGACTGGCACTGGTATGGGAGATGGGTACCAGTACCAGTGCACCATTTTAAAAAAATCGGAAAAGAATACTTGGAGACTCCAAAAAAATTTATAATTTCAAATTTGCCAAAATTTTAAAAATTGTTAAATATTGAAATTGTAAAAATAAAAAAGTAAATTATAAGTATTACAATTAAATTTAAAATATTTAAAACTTATAAAATTTAGAATATTAAAAAGTAAGAAGAAAAATGAAAGTCTATTATTAAAATATTCAACTTTTAACTTTTAAAAATATAACAACTTTAAAAATAAGAAGTCTAATATCAAAATACTAAAACTAAAAACTAAAAAGTAAAACATAAAATTTAAAATATTAAAACTCTTTTACATACTATAGTGAAAAGTCTATTCGCCAAACATTACAAATGAAAACTTTGGACTTTGGAGTCATTTTGCCTTTTTCCTTTCGATTCTGGTTGTTCATGATACGACAAAGGATGAGGAAAAATGCACAGCACACATGGGAAGAATAATATCAGCTAGGAGCGGACAGGGAATTATGCTGTGGATGACATTCCTGAGCACAGGGAAATTAATTTATTTTTTCTTTAAGTGACAGGTAAAAGATCACTGCTACAACAGCACTCAGATAGATGCTAGATAATGATTCAACAGAAGAAAAAATGAAAACTCTTCAGGGAAAGAAGCTGCTGTGCCATCATCAGATTTGTAGATTATTACAGATTGAAGGCAAATTGCTGTGAATGATAAACTGCAGCACATGCTGTTATAAGACGTTTTTGGGTTTATTTTTCATTTTTTGACATTTAGAGTTGTTTTCTTCAGCAAACATGTCAAGTTTCAGGTTTTCTGTCAGCAGACGTGCCAAGACATGGGTGGTACATCTCAATACCTGTCTCTGGTACCAGATATGTGTCCGAGTCTCAGATATGTATCCCAAGGGGTAGGAGACATGTCTCCCTGCAACAGTGATTTTAAACAAATATAAATATGTACAAGAAGAACAAGCTTCCTAGTAGAACTACATTTTTGCTACTTTGTTGCACCTCTTGCTCCATCTTCTCTTTATTGTTGTTGTGCTTGAGCATCCTGTTTATATAGCAGTTCAAAAAGGGAGGAGCATTCAATGCAGATGGGTGTGGAGGTGCCACATCATGGTAGAAACCTATCAAATACATACAAGACATGTCGACTTACCATTCTAGATGATTGGTACACATGTTTATTCCAAGTACACATGTTCTAATTACTTAAGCTAACTTGGAAAATTAACCTAATTAATCTTAACACACATGGTAGATTTACGCCAACAGTAACTTGCCTTTCACTTTCCTCTTTGAACTTTGTTTGGAAAGCAAGTTCAACAATCAAGGGGACCATTTTCCTTTGATCACTTGGACACATTACCCATTCTCTTTGACATATTTCTTAAGGGATTGTTGGGAGGTCATGGTTTCAATCTTAAGGTTCACGTGTTTAATTAGAATACCTTTATACTTGCTTCTAATTTCGAGCACTGCCTCTTCAAGGTTCTGAATTCAAGTTGCTGAGGTTATATGAAGCTATTCTAGTAACAGCAAGCTTTGCCTGCTTTAACTGAATTTGCTTCTAAAATCTGCAATGATTTTATTTTTCCAGAGATTGGTTCTGATATTAAGATTATCTTCATTCTTCTTCATGTCAGAGGCCCAACTAAGCAGTCTCATGTAATAAACACTCTACTGAAATTTTTTCTTTGCTTCTTTAGGATTCCTTGTTTTCAGGGTTAACAATGATAAGATTCAACTTTCTCCATTATGTGTAGTCCACAGCTGAACACAAAAATTCAGATCTCCAGCCTCTGTAACTTTTGAGATCAAATTCTCAACTTAAGATGCATCAGAATAAAGTTACTCTGTGCTGCTGGAATTTTCTAGTAAGAAATGGAAAGAATAAAAGACTTTAATAATATCATGCCCATGACTCTCACAAAGGGCCATAAAGAGAACTTGGGAGATTTCACAAAACTCAAAATTTCTAAAGTTCCCATAAAAAAATTCCGAGTAGAAAAACATCCCTTTAGTTTACAGCAAAAATACATCCTTGAAATTTCACAACAGGATCTCTACGAATTTTCTACAAATAAGAAAATAAGCAAATAGAACAAATCATAGAATACATTCAATGAATGTATGTCACATACAAACCATTTAGCTACTAAAGATATCTCAACCTAATACTGGTTGGCAATAACAATGGGTAACAAGCATAGTGTCCATGGGGAAATCTCTAGGGCTGAGGGCAGAATGGACAATCCTAGGAGGAAGCAGGGTACTCCTCTGGCACTTCTAACACCCAAAGCTGATGAACCAGTAAAGATAGAGAGAAAACCAGTAATGCATAAAGAAGATAATCAGTCTGATATCCACTGGGCACCCCTATGAATCATAAACATAATAAGAGTAACTCTTCTATTACTTAATGTTTCTTCCTCTGTAAAATATGTCTCTTTTCCTGATTCTTCCTGCTTCTTCAGTAGCATGAGAAATGAATATTCAGAACCTATGGAAACTTGATAGTGCAAGTCATAAGATATAGTGTATAATGAAAGACCCAGCAATATAAAAAAGAAAGATTTTGCTTTCAAGAATCTAGAATCATTCTGTTGAACAGTCAAATATGCAATCAAATGCAACTATACCATCATCAAATGAATTCCTATTGTCATAAAGAATAGAGAAGGACAGCTTAATGAAATGGACCTGATGGTTCAATCCTATGTCTTCAATTCTGTAAAACATACCTGAGCCATTTCAAAAATTTCATTATGGTCTTTATTTAATTCTGTAGGAACAGATCGAACAAGCTTTTTCTTCCCAATAGAAAATACTTCGAATCCACTCCCTAGTGCCTGCAAACTCCATTTAAGTTGGATTAGATGCACATAAATTTTCACTACAAGCTATGACGATAATCTGCAGCAAAACATGAAAAATGTGAACACTCTCCACAGTTCCTAATTTATTTCCAAGAAACAAATCAAATGGTAGATAAAAGAGCTAAAAGAAAAGCACTGACACCAAAAGAGGACTTGTTAATAGCACATATAAGAAAAATGCTAGACATTATCAGACAATTTGCTGCATGGAATCATAAGACTTGCAAAACTACATCTAAAACTTTTAGATAATGAATCAGTCCAGATGCAAATACAAGGCCATACCTTGAGCTTACTAATAGCACGCAAACAATCATCTTCTGATATAGCTTCACGGGATGATCTCCGTCTTTTTGAAAGGAGAGCTTGCAGCTCCTGTAACTCAATCAAACCTCCATTGTGTGGTCTTGTTGCCAAACAAATATCAACAATCTGGACCCCTATCCCACTGATGTATATTAGAAAAACAACTCGTTGACCCAATTAAATGGATATATCTATTACTAAATATTTAAATATGATGCCTCACAAATGTTGCTCAAGCACAGCAATCAAAAGCTCAAAGCAATATGGTAACGGATTCCTACAGAAAGGAGCTTTCTACATATTGTACAACAGTGACATGAGAAACATTTTAATTGGTTCTTTATATATACATTTACTGCACTAAAGATCAAAACAATTGTTTACACAGTCATTTTCATCATTTTTCCTTGAAACAATAATTTGAGTCTAATCTATGCATATGGCTAGCATGGAAAGAGTCGGAGAGAAAGATACCAAGTTCATAATAGAAATCACCAATGCCTAGCAGTTCAGCCCAAAATCCCTTGTTTGATGCAAGTGGATCCACACCAACCTTGGCACACATCTCATGAAACTGTGACCTAAAAGCTGGATTCTTCTTTATATCATTCTGTAATCAACAAAAAAAGCAATGAAATTCCAGCTGCAGTTATTTCTTCTTAAGTGAAATTCCAAGGGCAAAAGTCAAATCTTGCCAAAGTGACACCAAAGACAAATCATATCAAATCTATAAGCTAATCCTCTTACCTGCATTTGTATGACCCATGACCAACAAAGTAAACATTTCCCCAGTGTCTGATAATAAAATTATCTTAGACTACTATGATAAGCATTCTAGAAACAAACAATAACTGTTTTCATAGTCATGGCATGGGACCATTACAACAATTTATTATTTGATGAGTTTTTTGGATCTTTCTCAGAAATTTAGCAGTGTTGTAATCATCATGAAACAACTTGCTGAGATTGGACAACCGACAAACAACAGAATATTGCAAAATAAAGTATCTCCATCCACAGCCAAACTCCTAGTCTATTAAAAAAAATAAAGAATAGACAATGAAAACAGTCTGCATACCTTGTGTTTACGAGCAAAATCTTCAAGCTGTGTCCTGAAGGTAGAAAGTTGCTCCTTCAAAAGATCTGTTCGTATTTTAGCTACATTATCTCCAAGTAACTTGTATTGATCCTGTAGATTAGAAAACCATGAATGATTAGAGGTCAGGAATCAATACTGTTACAAAAATCAAATTCAAAACAAAAAATATGGCCATTGTCTTTAGTTAAAAACCCTTTGTACATGACATGTAAACAGATCCAAATCAGAAAAGACATACACGAGCTGCAGCAGCAGTTTGAAGCCCTGATATTCCTGGTCGACGCCTCATATTTGACCCCTAACTCAACAATTCAAGGTAGATTCAATAAATTTGGGTGCTTTCAAAAACAAACAATAAAAAAAATGCATCCACAGATGAAAGTTATCTGATATTACAAACAGTAAACTTTGAGTTGAGAGTTAAAGTATACATGCAACTTCTCACAGCATTCTTGCAAAGACTTTTCTAACCAAAAGCTCACAGGATATGGTCCAAAACATCAATTGACAACTTACACAAAGATTTTTCCCACATGCTCTTTTCAAATTTTATGGACTGTGGAAGCCTTAGATCTGTAATTTTGTACCCTGTTAAAAGATCCAAAAAATTAGACATCAAATACATGAAATACCAAAAAAAATGTTTAAAGGATACACCCCCTCAAGTTTGTTAAATATTGGGGTCAGGTTTGGGTTGCAGCAGCAAAATGCTACCCAAATAATGGTGGGGTCCCCAGTTCTATCCCCGTGGGTATCCTGTTGCACCCAGACTGTGTGAAGAAAGGAAGAAGCACTCGGTATGGTGCTGCCAGCGATGCTAGTGGAAAGAAGACAGCAATATTGATTGTAATATTCTGTTGTAATGCTAAAAGGAAGGTTCATAGCTCCCAGGGCAAAAGAGCATTTGCTCAACATTCAAAAAAAAAAAATATAGTCAACTAAACCTTCCTTAACTAGACAGAAAAACTGAGCAACAAAGTATCCAAAACTATTGGTATTTACTATTAACATTCTAAATGGTAAAATAAATATGCAGTATTACATCACAAGAACTAATGTAAAGGAAGGAAACTGTTCAGACTAGTGCAGTCAAAATATAAATTATTATTTGGCTTTGGCCCAACCATCATGCTAGTTTCCTATAAACTTTAAAATGAGAGATTCTTGTTTAAATATACATAAAGGATATGAAACTTGCATCTCAGGCTAGCCCCTAGTATCAATATACCAAAAATTAATGAGATTCATCTATTCTCTACCTTACTAGTGAGTATATGTTACACATTTATGACCACAATATATTTTCTATGTGGTATCAGAGCCATGTTTGTGAGAAGCTTATTCAGCATCCAATAAATTAAAAAAAAAAAAAAAAAAATCAATTGCAGAGCAAATCAAAGACACTCAGTAGGTCCACAGAATCAATGCCCTAGAAATTCGATTTTTCTGCTCTGAGGATTTTCTACCTGCAAATTTCTGTGAATGCCCTATAAAAACCTTTCGTGCCCTAGCCTCTGAAAAATAGAAGACATTTTTTCTATCTCTAGCAATAGTTGCATGGCCACAGATACGGATACGTATATATATATATATATATATATCTATATATATATATATATATATATATATATATATATATATAACTCTTAACTATTATTTATTATTATTTAAATTTTAATATGTTGTTAAATTATATGTAATTATTTTAATTAAATGTTGAAATATATGACATTTAGGTATTTTTATTATGGTAAAGGCAAAGATAACAGATACAGAGGTGGTTATAGCAACGGGAAAGGCAACCGAGAAAGCAGCATAGGCAGTGGTTAACCTTGTTGGGGATCCAAAATCCAGCCATATATCCAACAGCTAGAGATTGAGACCTAGAAGTGAAAGGTGTGGCAGAAGCATAAGGATCTAGGGAATAACCTACACCTATCAGTTATCACTCATATATCGCTCAGGGCTACGGGAGGAACCTATACCACCTAGGGAATTCATTGGAGAAGAAGCAGCATGCACGAACAAAGAATCAAAAAGCACCACCCTTCATCACAGCTTTCTTTTGCTTCCCACCTGTGGATTTTAGCCAGATACGGGTCAGATTTATTAAAAATCCAAATCATGCAGCATCCGGCACAGCTGGAAAAAACTATTTTTTTTGGCACGTGTGGGTACAGCATCCGACCCGTATCTGCGTCACATCATACCCATAGCCATACCAACAGTAGTAGGCATGCCTAGTGAGGGGGGTGGGCATATCCAGCAACACTGATTTCCAGGAATGTTAGGCAACCCATCAATGATATTCTCCAAGTAGGATATGCCAGAAACCCAAGCTTGACTGATGCTGCTACTAGACAGTACATCATCCAAAGGCCTCACCATATACCTAGTATCTAATGAAAGGAAGTTGATCAGACCACTTTTGATAGAATCTAGAATCTTTTGTAACTCCCATTATGTTCTAAATCATCCCCATTATTGTAAACCACCAGCTCTACTTCTGCACCTGTCCTCACGACTCACAGTTTGAGATTCAAGGTTTACATCACGGCCAAAGCTTGTTGTAACTGTAACTGTAGAAATGAAATTTCTCTTGGCAGGCATTTGGGCTCAAGGTTTGCTTCAGTTGAACATCAGTTAAGGGGAATAGATGAGAGAACCACAGAAATTGAGGGGCAGAAGAAGGAAGTTGAATCTTTCTTTGGGATAAAATCATAAATCATTATTTTGATCAAGATGACATACTAGGATAATGCTCAAAGTGTACTCAAAACCGAAAAGCATGAGCATGATAATGGTCAGAGTATTCCCAAACTCCAACACATGAGCATTATGCTGGTAATAACCTTGAAAGTAGAGGAACCCTATGAATCTCCATTATTAAAGAAACTCCTCAGTTTCTCATTCACGAATTTTATATGCATAATGTCAATATTGAAATAATGATGGAACACGCAAGAAAACTGCCAGAGGGGATGAAACTGTGCAATGGCCCAATTCCTGAACATTTCAGTTATGTAGTCCAACTGTTGCATCCCCTCTATCTTGAACTTGATTATGGCAATGAAATTATGGTCGTTATATTAGTTGTGATTAACTGTTTTTCATGAGAATGTGAAATTGGGAAGAGAATATTTAATTATATGTTGAAACGGCTAATGTGAATAATTTTCTTAAGTATTTGAAAATGAATGTGAAGATGAGTTTTTATTTTATATATTTACATATATGATGAGAACGGTTTAACCCTATTTTCCTTTTTTCCAAGTGGTTGCAGGATCATCAACGCCCGAGGGAAAATGAAATATCATCAGGGAGAGGACGTAGTTAACAAAGGATCAAAATTATCAATCTGCCATGAGTCGGTGTAAGATGGTTGTGTTAAGAACTTACAACGTAACCTTGGTCATAACTCTTTTAATAAAATAATTGTTTAACAAGTCAATTTAAATTATTTATCAATAATTCCCTTTTGAAGTTGAGGAAATCAACTCATGGTATACACCTTAAGAGATTGTAAATGGTTATAAATATTAAATTTATAATAATAACTATAATTTTAAAACCATCGATTAAAATATAAAAAGATAAGTAATGCTAAAGGCTGATGGGAAATAAGAAGGAAAAATTAATTAAGGAGAATTCAACTAGCGCCGGTGTGGGAAAGGTGGTAACTTTTCGCCAGCTTACTACTTCCTTGTTGAACGTCCAAGAGAGGAGCTCAGGAGTCGCGTGCTGAAGGAAATCTTGGACTTGGGCTTTGAGGAGCTTTTCCTCTTAAATAATGGCATTCGATTCCTTCTTTGGGGGGTTTTTATTCATTCGTTCACCCGCATTTTGTGGAGACATTCTTCATTTGTTCATTGTATCGAGCATCAAAAACAGTTCTCCATTCTTTTCCTTGTCTTTACATCTTAGGCGTCCTTCTGTTATTGAGAAAAATCTCCCATCTGATTCTTTTAAATTTTACCATCATAATATATCAATGACTCCTCTTGTAAGCCTTATTTTCAGATGGCATCTTAAATAGGGAGGCGTTCAAGATTTATCTCCTGGGTCGCGTGAATTGGAAGCATTATCTCTACATTCGAAATTCGGTATCTAGAAAAACGTTTGATTTTGTGTTGCCGCCTCCAAATCATTCTCTGGTAGAAGGGAGGAAGCCGCCTTGTCGCATTGTTGATACTTTGAGAAGAGTTCTTTGTTCTTCTTCGAGCTTCAATTTCATTTCATTCAGGCACGTATTAGGAACTTTAATGCGTTTAAAACCTAGCAATGAAAGAACTTTATCTTCTTTTAAAATCTTCAAGATGAAATATACTTTTCGATGTATCACTTGCTTTGAGGAGAATGTTTAGTACTCAGTTCTTGCTACCTCTGTACATGTCGATGAAGACATTCTCATCATGAATTTGTAGAGTGGCAAAGCTTGCATACATTATGCTCTTTCCTGATCAATGTCGACCCTGTATGCTTGTTCGAATCTCCTTATTATTTTCTGTTGTCACCTTGGTCTTTACCGAGCACTCTTTTCCTCTGTCATAATTTATTTGAACTGGGTCATCTTTTCCTCTAACCCAAACCTTTATGCGAAGCATGAAGAAGAGTATTATTTGTAGATACTCTGCAACGGAAGGATTTATTCATGTTCTAAAACCCTTGTTTTGGAAGGATATATCGTTGAATCTTTCATCTTTAGAAGTATATTGATACAGGTCTTTTGTCTCTTCCTCTCTAAAACTTATTTGATAATAGACTCTTTTGTTATATATCTGTGTAGTTCATTGGATTGGGGTTTGAAACACTTTGTTATCTAAAACTGAAAATAGTTCGAGACATCTTGAAATCTCTTGTGAAATTATCTATCCTGTCTAAACCAAGCCCTCTCCACTCCACTCTTTAATTTCTGAGTTGGATAGGAGCATATCCTCTTCCACTCCAAGATCCTTATCTGGCACTTGAATGTTATAGATTTGGAAGGACCCTATATCGAACAGCCTCTTTCTACCTCTCTCTCTCTCTATGGGTAAAATTTGTTGATTAGTAATAAAAAGAAGGGAAAGTTTATGTGCCTAGTCTCTCACTCTCTCTTTCAATAAAGATATCAGCATAATATTAAAATAAGATATGATTCCAATACCAAGTTGTAACGAGCCTTGCTCAAACTGAACAATATTTGCCCTAATTTGCTGCTTGTAATTTTGTCAAACAGTTCATATGCAACCTTGTACTTGCTCCTGCACCTTACAAATGTTTTCTATCTTCCTTATGCCTCAAAGACGAAAAGAAAGGCTAGCAAATGACTGGTTTATCTTTACTTTTTTCTGCCTGTGTACAATTGTCCACACAACCAACCAATTTCTGCTTTCAATGAATGATTTGATTAAATCCGAGTAACTCCTTTGCACAATGCCAAACACAGCAGCTTCTCCTCACATTGTACAGTCTTAACAACAGATCAGCAGCAGTCAGCATATATTTATTAGCTCCAGCAAGCAACATTAACACATGCAATTTCCTTATTCTGAGAATACTGCAGCAGACTTCTTCTCTACATACAGATTTGGTATTTTTGCTTGAAAAGGATTTCAAAGTGTTCCAAATGTGTGCATTCCAATGCTCTAAGCTGGTACCAAGCAATCATGAACAAACCCTACCCAATCTGTCCTTTATTCTTGCATTTGGCTGGCTTGTAATTGTGTCAAACACTTTGTATGCAAAGTGTATTGTAGCTGGTATGTTGTTCAGTTCGCAAGATTGAATGACAAAGGGGTTTGTGAATATTACTATCTTCAACTACTACTATCCCAACCTCTAATTGAAAATATACTGCTTCTTTGAAACTTTGAATGCATTCATAAAGAACTAAGTGAAAATATTGCATCTACAGCCCTTAGCATTTTGTCATACAGTTATCATGCATCCTCCTACTATGATCAGAACTTAATACAATGAGACAACTACTTATTCCTTCTCTTTTTAAATCGCAGATCATTACAATGCTTCATAGAATGGTCAAGACTCTTGGCTTTAATACATATGATCAAGATGGTTAAATCTGATATCAACTATCACCTACAACAATGCCTTATAGTAAGCAGCTAAATATCATGAAAATAACAATGCAAACATCCCTTTCCTACAATGGTAAGGAGCTCTTACAGCTGACAATGCCCAACAAGCTGGTTTGTAATCTCTATCACCAAATTTGGCCAAAGTACTGTAGCACGGGGTACTATTCACGGAACTGTAGCGCGGTACTGTAGCGACTACTGTAGCGCGGCACTGTAGCAAATTCACTATTCACGCGTACTGTAGCGATTTCACTGTTCATGCGTACTGTAGCGTTACTGTAGCAGCCAGCAAATAAAAATATCCCACAATGAATCTTCAATGCCTCATAATCTGCAAATGGATATGCATCAAACCCTTGTATTCTTTGTATTTCTTCTCCAATCTAGCACAAATAGAAAGGCTGAGATACCTTCCTCCAATAATGCAACCCTTCAAGAGATATTTCACTCCCTCAGTTATGCAATCAATGGGAGTTTTCGTTCCCAAAGACAAAGAAGCAATCTGCAGAAACCCTAGGCTCCACAGGACAAACAACAACAACATCCAAATCTGCCTTCCTGTGAATGAAGCCCAAGACGTCTATTTATTCTTTTTCTCCACTTTCTCCAGAAACTTCTAGAACATTATTTTATTTTATTTATTAAGTGACTTTATAAAATATTTTATAATTCAAGTCACTTTATTAAATTAATTAAATATAAAGTTACCTTTTAATATTTATTTATTTGATAACTTTATAAATAATTAACTTAATACCACTTATTTATTTAATTAAAATAATTAATTAGTCATCCTCATAAAATATTCATTATTTTGGACAACTTAATTAATTAAATTAATTAAATCAGATTACCTCCAAAACGGGGACATTACAGTCCGCCCCTCCTGAAATTGCTTGTCCTCAAGCAATTCACCACCTGGATCCCACAAGAAGAACTGCATAATGTCTGTGTCATCACCGAACAATTTCTGCAACACCAGCACTCGCACAATCTGCCGAATCAACTCATTCCCAAAACTGTGATAGCGAATCTGATGCAACCACACGATTGGAAAGCCACTACCTATTGCTTCCCGTTGTGCCACTCTAATACCTCCTATCTCTAAAACGCAGCAAGTCTCCAAGTTCTGAATCAAATGATAATCATTATGAGAGAACAAAGTAGAAGACCTGCCAAACCCAAAATCACCATCATGAGTGCTAACTACTCCCTGGACAGAAGCCGGATCATCATGCTGCACCCTGTCAACCTCAACATCATCAGAACTGTGCACTTGAAGCAAGTCGTGTACATGTGGGTCAAATGTGAAACTATATGCGCTCCGCACCGTGTACACATCAACAAACTCCTCCATGAGCTGCGTCTGACATCCCAGTACACTAGCAGGACTCCAAACATCTCTATCGCTACTCAACTCAGGGCTAGGGTCTAGAGTACGATCAACATCTATCTCAAAAAGTGGATTATCATAGGCCATAGTAGCGTCTGCCTCAAACAAAGGATTGTTCACAAATTGAACAACACCTCCAAACTGGTCAGAACCATACATCTCAAGTTCCATCTCCTGAACCACCTCTTTCTCTCCATCCAAATCTGAACTATAGCATGAGGCTGAATCAGCATCACTTCCCTCATAATCAATAGCATCATGTGTGTTGTCATCAATGCACCCATCTACATCTAAGGTACTGCTGCTATGTACCTCATAGGATGTCTCAGAAGATGTTGTAGAAGCCATATCCTCATACACTTTGTCTCCCACAATATCTGCATGTGCATCCCAAACATTATCCTGAGATTCCTTACCAACAAGTGAATTATCTGTAGTGTCCTTAGGAGACTCAACCAAAATTTCATCCTCATGCAACAAGTGCATCTCCAAATCTACCTCCTTCATGGCTTCTTCCTCAATGTACTCATGTGTTAAAACGAGACCTTCCTCAATCTTCTTTACCTCATTATCTGTGCATTGGTGGTTAGGCTCCCGAAAACCTTTGCAAGTGAAGCATAGACCTTGTCTCCTCATTTCATTTTTGCTCATTATGGGAGTTCCTGTAACCTGATCATTGAGTTTAGATATAGAACCTTTTTCATAATTAGATTTAGAAGTTCTACTATTCCTGCTCACATTGTGCCCATGACTGAATTTTGTCCCTTTAGATGAAATTTTCTCTTTATACACCCTCCTAATAAACTTTACCAACCCAATCTTTTCGGGACTCATGATGACAACAAACTTCAGAAAATTATTAAGAGAGTACTGTGCTTTAATTTCATCTAGCAAACTCTGATAGTCCTCAAAGAGTCGAGGAGCTTCCCGTTCATAACTTTCCCTCATCTTGATGGCATCCTGTTCGATCTTTTCATGATTACTTTGCTGGTCAGTTTTTTTAGGTTCTGAATCCTCATAGGGAACCCACATTATTCTATGCGCCTTGCCCTTAGGTCTCAAAGGACAATCATGGTTTAAATTGTATGGCTCTCTGCAATAGGAACACAACTTTTTGTTTTGTGATGTTGGACCTTTGCTAGAAAGAAGTAAATTGGATCCTTTAGTCTGTCCAAACTCTGAAAGTGTTTGCAACAATGATTGTTCAAATCTTTCCACTGCCTGTTCATTACTAAACAATCTTGTCATGAAGCCCATTTCCATTGTCCAACTAAAAACCAAATCCAAACTGACTCTCACAAAAGATTCTCACACCAAATTAAATGCAATCATTTCCCCAACAGGTTGGCAGGAAACCGCTCTGATACCACTGTAATGAGCCTTGCTCAAACTGACAAATTTGCCCTAATTTGCTGCTTGTAATTTTGTCAAACAGTTCATATGCAACCTTGTACTTGCTCCTGCACCTTACAAATGTTTTCTATCTTCCTTATGCCTCAAAGACGAAAAGAAAGGCTAGCAAATGACTGGTTTATCTTTACTTTTTTCTGCCTGTGTACAATTGTCCACACAACCAACCAATTTCTGCTTTCAATGAATGATTTGATTAAATCCGAGTAACTCCTTTGCACAATGCCAAACACAGCAGCTTCTCCTCACATTGTACAGTCTTAACAACAGATCAGCAGCAGTCAGCATATATTTATTAGCTCCAGCAAGCAACATTAACACATGCAATTTCCTTATTCTGAGAATACTGCAGCAGACTTCTTCTCTACATACAGATTTGGTATTTTTGCTTGAAAAGGATTTCAAAGTGTTCCAAATGTGTGCATTCCAATGCTCTAAGCTGGTACCAAGCAATCATGAACAAACCCTACCCAATCTGTCCTTTATTCTTGCATTTGGCTGGCTTGTAATTGTGTCAAACACTTTGTATGCAAAGTGTATTGTAGCTGGTATGTTGTTCAGTTCGCAAGATTGAATGACAAAGGGGTTTGTGAATATTACTATCTTCAACTACTACTATCCCAACCTCTAATTGAAAATATACTGCTTCTTTGAAACTTTGAATGCATTCATAAAGAACTAAGTGAAAATATTGCATCTACAGCCCTTAGCATTTTGTCATACAGTTATCATGCATCCTCCTACTATGATCAGAACTTAATACAATGAGACAACTACTTATTCCTTCTCTTTTTAAATCGCAGATCATTACAATGCTTCATAGAATGGCCAAGACTCTTGGCTTTAATACATATGATCAAGATGGTTAAATCTGATATCAACTATCACCTACAACAATGCCTTATAGTAAGCAGCTAAATATCATGAAAATAACAATGCAAACATCCCTTTCCTACAATGGTAAGGAGCTCTTACAGCTGACAATGCCCAACAAGCTGGTTTGTAATCTCTATCACCAAATTTGGCCAAAGTACTGTAGCACGGGGTACTATTCACGAAACTGTAGCGCGGTACTGTAGCGACTACTGTAGCATGACACTGTAGCAAATTCACTATTCATGCGTACTGTAGCGATTTCACTGTTCATGCGTACTGTAGCGTTACTGTAGCAGCCAGCAAATAAAAATATCCCACAATGAATCTTCAATGCCTCATAATCTGCAAATGGATATGCATCAAACCCTTGTATTCTTTGTATTTCTTCTCCAATCTAGCACAAATAGAAAGACTGAGATACCTTCCTCCAATAATGCAACCCTTCAAGAGATATTTCACTCCCTCAGTTATGCTATCAATAGGAAGTTTTCGTTTCCTATGACAATGAAGTAATCTGCAGAAACCCTAGGCTCCACAAGATGAGACAACAACAACAATATCCAAATCTGCCTGCCTGTGAATGAAGCCCAAGACGTCTATTTATTCTTTTTCTCCACTTTCTCTAGAAACTTCTAGAACATTATTTTATTTTATTTATTAAGTGACTTTATAAAATATTTTATAATTCAAGTCACTTTATTAAATTAATTAAATATAAAGTTACCTTTTAATATTTATTTATTTGATAACTTTATAAATAATTAACTTAATACCACTTATTTATTTAATTAAAATAATTAATTAGTCATCCTCATAAAATATTCATTATTTTGGACAACTTAATTAATTAAATTAATTAAATCAAATTACCTCCAAAACGTGGACATTACAAGTTATTGTAATATAAAACCCTAAGGTTAAGATTTAACCTCGAACTAAGAGAAAAATGATAACCAAACTTGATATTGTAAGATTAGAACTTGACTCGAGAATTATCATGTCGAGCAAGGGTGAGGGTGCTGACGGCACAAGAGTGCCAGTAATATCGGCACAGGAGTGCCAATAATGATAAAAATCCTTGGCCAAGGTATGATGCCAGTTAGGCATTGGTCAGCTATCATGATCTAGATATACTTCTGGTCAGAATGATCCTTCTAGTTAGGAGGTACCTACAGAGGAGAGATCGACCAGCAGTATAGGTTCATGACACCAAGCTTAGAATGGCATGATGATAATTTGATCCTTGTTGATTACCCGCGTGAAGGGTCGGATTCTTCAGTTGAAGAAACTCGGAAGACCAGTAGGTCTTGGATGGGCAGAAAAGCCCTTGATGATGTTTCTCTTTCTCTCAAAGATAAAGTTGTTCAAGGCTTCAAGCAATTCAGCATAATGATGATCTCATATTGAATTCTTTTCTCTCTCTCTCTCGTAATTCCAGGTACATGCCTTTTAAGTTTATTATCAATGCTGCAATAAATGTTATCTCCTTTTAGTTAATTGTTTATATGTACAAAACTGCAGTTGATTATTTAGACAGTTGTTTGTTCTTCCAACTGAAATGGAAAATTTGAAAGTTAGTTAATGCTCTTCTGTGATTTCAGTTATTGAAAGCAGTTAGTTGTTTCCTTTCAGCTGAAACTGAAAGTTTAAGAGTTAGTTGTGAAATTGATTATGATGTAATTATTTAGAAATTGATTTTCTTTTCTGTTCAAATTGCAAAGGAAACCTAGCAAGAAAACAAGTTAGTTGAACTTCGGCTGAAACTGGTAGTTGGTTTACATTTTTAAACTGTAGATTAAATAGAGTGTTACACCAACTGTACTCCAACATACAAATAGGTGCTGTTTGGAACCCCACCCATAATCCACTTAAGTCATCGACAAAAAAATCATCTCTTAGGGTCATGTTTTCAAATAACAAAATCATAAGCACATTATGCAATGTAAGCAATATGGCACAGCAAGCTTGTATAGGACAAGACCAACTCTATCCAAAATCTCAAACAGTCAATGATATCTTGCTGGCAACATTTAATATTTCTCCAACAACAACTTACTAAATTTGCATTGCTGTTTGACTTGCTTATGAACTTTCTGTAGCTTCAAGCCTGTCGCTAAGATAAACTGTCACTATGATAGTCTTGAAAGGAACAGTAACTCTTGTGGTGACTTGTAAGGAAACTTGTAAGGAGCTAGTTCTAGGAGCTACTTGTTTTGTGGTACTGGACCTCAATGGAGACCTACAAATGAGGGCCTAAATGACAGGACCTGTTTCAGTTGTATGTGACACAGTGTTCCATAGGGATGTCACATGATTCAGTGGTAAATGAATGGCTAGGAAACATATAAGTAAAAGAAAGTGAGATGGAAGCAGCTGTTGATGTAGGTGAACACTTCTAAGAGATTTTGACTGAAGAAAATGTTATTGATATGCTGATAACAACTACCGACATTGCAGAAATGAGTTTGGAAAATCTGACAAACTTCTTCCCTAAATAATAGAGGATAATTGACTGTAGAGAATATATGTTGGATTAATGGTAATTTTAGCAAATAGGATGACTTTACTTGATCATCATAGTTAATTTAATAGAAATGAGAAATGTGGTTCCATTCAATCATGTAATAACCACATATTTAAAATGTGAGCAGATTTTTCAGAAGCTATTCAACACACAATTTAACTAAGACATGGACTCACATCATAAATATCATTAAAAAAATTGAGCTGGTGAAGCTCTGGGTTCAAACTTTAAATCCTAACACATGTTTATTGAGACACCTGAGTTCAAAACTTCTCTGTAGACAAAATCTGCAGTAGGGGATATGCACATAAGAATGGAAGCTATGTAAGCCCAGTGGCTTTTAACACCTGTTGACCCATCCCTGTGAGCAGTAAAAGCCATAGTCAACGGGAAACTCCAGCATAGGAACGAGGATCTCATCCTCATCCCCATCCCCATCACCATCAGCATCCCCACCCCTGTATCTTCTGGTGATTATAATTTTATATGATATAGATGTAGCCTTATTTATTTACTTCCGCACCCTGATATGAAATGCCAACCACTATTCCCATACCTGTACTCCCACCCTTCCACCACTCTGTGCCACACAACCATCCGTCCTCCACCCCCTTCCCTAGACAACCATTCATCACCTAACCCCCTCGACCCCACAAGGTCTCTAGGCGACCATGATAAGAAATCAATAGCTTGATCACTACACAAAAGGCGAGAGGGATTGCCCTACCCAATTGGGTGTTAAGCTCTTTAAGCAAAAGCGAGCTAGTAATTAGGCATACTTTCATTATCTTGGAGTCCTGAAATATGTCAAATTCCAAACCACTGATACTCAGCATAACGCAATGAATAGGTTTGGATGTCTTGAAGCTAAAATTTGTGTTTCACTTATTCAAGCTGAAGTAACGGAGAAACCTTGTTTTCAAAATTCACTTGAATAAGTTTTAAATGCATTGAAAATTAGGTCCTCCATATCTTGTTCGTTAAGCACCCAAATTGTGACACAGCTTGTCTGCTCCACACGAGTCTCATGACCATGCTGAAACAGCTAAAAAAAATAGCATATTTTACATCCTCTTTCACCGTAATATGCCATAAATCTGTCAATCTCTCTATCAAAAGTTAACATGTTCATTAATTAATCAATTCTACTCCAAAACCATGTCAAGAATTGGCGGATCACCCCAAGTTGCCCTGCCTAATATTTTGCATCAAACACCAGTACCATGTTCCATGGGAATCCACACAGTCTAGATCAATTAAAAAAAAAAGGAGCACATAAAATCTCAAGGTAAAAATACACCCACCTACGTTACACATTTGAGAATAATTATCATTAATGGGAACAATTTTTCATATTAAAGTTATCTTATAGGATTGCAAACTTCAACGCATAATTGAACAAAACCCCAAAATAAACGATGTACATACTTGCAGAAACCCTTGAAATCGAAGAAGAGGCTTACAACCTTCCAATTGCACTCTCAGAGCATCATGTCCTGTCCTATTTCCTCTTTATCAGATGCTCAAAATGAAATTTCAATAACTGAAAGGCTTTCTCTTGGTGGCTTCAGACTAAAGATTAGTTGCCCCTCGGAATGGCAGGACGCCTTAAAGTTGTTCCGGTGGGCCATATTTAAATCTATCTAAAATTTGTCAAGGCGCTGTGCAATATGCGGGTTTATTCGTCGTCTGATATTTGTTTTTAATCAAAGGTGACTTACATGGATAGAATGCCTTCGATAATGAAGGATTTATTAGGTTAAATGTTTTTAAATTCCTTTTTTATGTTCTTATAAAGTTAAACTTTATAAATTTAAAAAATCATTCATATCATCCCTTAGATAAATTTTATAAATTTAAAATCATTCATCTCATCCCTTAAATCAGGTCACTTGAAGATAGTGTTTCAGAAGAAAAATTAAAAAATAATAATAATTTATAATTGGTAATTTTAAATTTTAAATAGTTAAGATTTAAAGATTAACATAATTGTAATGATAGAATTTGTGTACTCATAGTAAATCTTTTTTATTTTTAGATTTATTTTAAGAAAATGTTTTAATATAATTTTACAATAATATGTGATATATTATTGCATTAATTTTGGCTCTTTATTCATTCTTATTTTTATTTACACATGTTCTTATACATATAACATTATCCTTGTCTTATCTACACTAATTCTCATATATTCTTCTTATTTATTTGTCGAATTCTTTATTCATTCTTACTTATTTTTATTTACACATGTTCTTAGACATATAACATTATCCTTGTCTTATCTACACTAATTCTCATACATTTTGTTATCACGGAATCTAGTAGTGCTCGTTCCACAGATAACCCCCCTATGAAACTTGTCTGTTTCCTAGGATTCATGAAGTTCAAGCACACATAACGAGGTGATTTTCAAGCCACCTTGAAATGTGTTCCAAAGCCTCAAATAGTCAATTTGAGCATCCCCCTATGTTCGCCTCGCGAAAACCTTCGAAATGAGCCCCTTCGTGAAGTCTCATTGTTCGTACTTAGTTAATTGTGAAAAATGCAGTTGCACTGAAAAAGTGCGCTCTTGCTCACAAGCCAAAAATTGGCTAAGTATAGAAAGTGCAGGGGCGCTAATTTTCAGCGCCCCTGCATGAAAGTGAAATCTTAAAAATGTAATGGCGCTGAAAAAGTGCGCTATTACACTTTTTATCAACACTTAGTCTTTTTCTGGCCTTGGCGCGTTTCTTCATGTGTTTTACATTTTTCATTCATCGTGCCACTTTTCGTGCCTAAATTTATTGCTCGACTTGAGTTAGGTTTTTATGTTTTTCTTTCACTTAAAGTGATCCTATTGTTTTATTTTCATTGTTTATAATTTTTGAATGAACTCCTTCTCAAGCTGCAAAACATGTTTTTTCAAAGATCTTATGTTTTTGCATCAAGCTAGGGTTTTTCGAGTTCACCCTTTCAGGTACGTTTTCTCTTCATCTCCTCATTTACGCGTTCTTTCTTTTCAAAAATTTATCAATATGTTTCCTTTTTTGTGATCGTATCTATTGCTTTGCAACATGCGTATTGGTCTTTTCTCTTCCACGTTTCTTACTCTTGCGCATTTTTCTATTACACTCTCACGCAATGTTTATTCTGGCTCATTTTGGCGTGACTTTCCTCTCCCACGTGTTTTTCTTTTCTTTCTTTCTCTCCTACATTTTTCATTTTAGTGTCTTTCTACATAGCCCTTTCAACAAAGTTTTGGTGTAGCGAACATTGAAGGAACTCACATTTTGTGAGTAAAATTGCTTGGTTCTTGTCCACATTTGCAATGGCGGTGAAATAAACTTTGAAAGCAACTCATACACAAAAACAAATTTTTGTCTTTTAACATTCCCATGCTCCAAAAACCCCAAGCGTTGTTTTCAAGCATCATTGCATCAATTTCCAAAATCATATTTCAAATACAGAGGCACTGAAAAAGTGTGCCCTGGCATATTGAATTTTATTCTAACACTGAGAAGTGTAGGAGCGTTGTTTTTCAGTGCCCCTGCATCAAAGTGAAATCCTTCAAAATGTAAAGGCACTGAAAAAGTGCACCCTTACACTTTTCACAATTTTTTCCAGAAGTACTCCAAACTTGCCCAATCCGGTCCTGAATCTGGCTCCTTCCATTTTGTGCATTCTTTTGCGTGCCATGTCATCTGCTCCACGCTTGCTCATCATCGTTGCTCGTTTCACGCATTCCCATGCTATTTAACGACTAATGTTTGTTTTGGTTTGACACCTTGCAGTCTCTTTTTAGGATCTTCAAAGTTGATTGATCCAAGTTTCAGTCTCTCTTGATGACTGCCAGTAAACCTCTGTCTTCTCCAAAAGTGAAAGACAAAATGAAATATAAATATCAAGGTGTCTATCTGTCGACTGCAGTGGTCTCCAAGGTGGAAGAAATAAAAGACACAGAAGTTGGCCATCAAGACTTGGTTGATTTTGCAAAGCAAACAAAGATGAAGCCTCTTCCTAACCCGATGAGAGCAATTGTACATAGTAACCTGCATTTGGTAGCTATGTTCCCTTCTGCTGCACACAATATGGAGTTTGTCCTTCAAGTGGCATCTCACTACATCAAAAAAGCATAAGTGTGATGCGACTCTTCTAGGCCACGAGATTACAAGACCCTGCGACCACGGCTTCTTTGACATTGTGTTTAAGGTTCCTCAAAATGGAGAAATACATTGACATCTCTATATACAAAAAGCACAAAGTCTTTGACGATTTAACAAGGCTAAAAGCCTAATAAATACTCAATGGTTGAAGAAGCCTGAACAATGCAATTTCGGATGGCCAAAGGACTCTAGAAAGTGATTTCAAAGATGGCGATCAAAAGATATGATCACATTTTTAAGTAGAGCCCCAAAAGGTTTTCAGAATCATCCACTTTTCATGATTGGATGTATAAGATACATCGAGTTATAAGAGCAAAGGTGCACATTGAATGGGGCAAGCTTGTCGGTGATAGAAATACATGGCTGACTGATCAATCGCCTTCCACATTAAAATTCTATATGACTTCTTACGTGGTGTACGTAGCAGCTGTAATGAGACAATTCCCAAGTCTATCTACAAAAGAGAATTGGATGATGGTACTTGTGTATAGATTTTTCTATCAATTGGAATTGAAGGAAAGCTTCCATCACTTCAGGTGGGTTACTGATGCTTTCTTTGCACCTTTGCTTTTCAATTTTGATCCAGCTCTCGAAAGGAGGAGGGTATCTGATGAGGCTTATAAGGTGGTAAGTAAAGTTGGATGCTTGTTTCTATAATTCCCAATGTTTACTTATTTGAGAGTAGGGTGCTACACTGGTTGTCCTTACATGTTGCCATGTTATCCTTCGGATAAGTGGGTTCTCATGGAGACATGCAGATAGCTGATTTCAGTGCATAAAGAACGAAGAAGTAACCACAAGCATGGATTCAAGTTCCCACTGACAATTAACAGATATACTATCCCAACTGTACAAAAATCCAAGTTTTTTTATGCTAAAATGCGGATCATTACAATCAAGACCTATAGGTATAGGTTTGATTTTGATTACCGAGATGTCAGAAAGAAATTACAAAAGGGTCATCATCACAAGTACCATTTTGAAGACATCTGGGCTGATTGCCAACACTGTAGAATGGTTACATAAGCATGGTTATGAAATGAAAAGTTTTAGAATAGATTCGGA
>VDFB02058242.1:368730105-368793707 GCA_007258455.2 Sequoia sempervirens | reverse complement strand
TAATTACACCAACATATAGCAAGGGATATAATCTCATGTTTAAGAATGAAACATGTGAGATCAGTAAAGGGTTCAAAACTTTTTTTTTTTTGGTAAGAGAAGATATGGAAACATTTATCAACTTAAGGGTTTTGATGGTCATTGCTTTATGTCATAGATTAGTGATAGTTGGTTATGGCACCTGTAGTGTAGGAAAATGAATTCCCTTTCATTTTCACACTTTTTTGGGTCTACCTTGCTTTTTTTATCCTTAGTTATGTCTTAATTGGTCTTATTTTTCATCCACAAGCCTAATAAATTACATCTTTTTATGGCTAATCTTGACAAACATCAAAGGGTAAATGATAATTTAATGATTTTATTTGTGTGTCCCTAATTTTTGGATTGGGTCTAAGACACCACCTAGGGCATCTTTACCCTCCATAGGTCTTGGGACCCTAATTTTGAAAGCACCTAAAATGGTCCCTTTTTGGAGTTTGTGCCCCGAGTTTCAAGCCTTGGGACTAAGATGCCACCTAGGGAATCTTAGTCCCCTTCAAGTTATTTTTGAGATTTAATTTCAAATCTTTGTGGGATTTAGCCTCCTTTAATTAATGATTTCATATATCAATTGTTTGTGGCATAATTTTGAGATATCAAGCATGGATAAGTATAAATACAAGGTTCCTTCACTCTTTTTCATAATAAGCAAGTTGAATGAGCATTCCTAATAGAAATTTTGAGCATTCAAGATAATTCAAGAGAAATTCATCAAGCATTCAGAGTCATCATCAAGATTCAAGCATCATGTCAAATATCTTCTTGCATCATGTGTGTTTTTGAGCTAACATTTGTGATGTAGGGTTTTGATTCAAGCAAGCAATTCAAGTCAATATATATCAAGTATTTATTTGAGTCAAGATCTATATTCAAGCTAGCCACTTCACACAAGTTTATAGATTTCATAAGAAGGGTTTGGTGATTTGCTACATTGCATGTTGTTCATTCATAATTTCCCTTCATTATTCTATTTCATTCCAAGGTTTAATTACCAATAAGGGGTTAGAACAAGGAAAACCCCAATTTACTAACAATCAACAATTTTTTCCTCTCTTGTGTGTTTGTGATTGCAGTTTTAGGTTGAAGACCTAAAGATCATTTGAAGTGAAAAGTTACAAAGTTGCAAAATTGCATTGCAAAGTTGTCATCTTCATGGAAACTCACCTACAGGCCAGATCTAGAAGTTTCAGGACCTAAGATCTGAGAAGGAGGAAGTGAAAACATTGGACCTTGGATCACATTTGGAGATTTCAAAAATTTAGAATGGGACTAAGTCGCCACCTAGGGCATCTTAGTCCTCCCAGTGGAATTTTGCATAGATTATTTTGGATTCTATTCCAACATCCAAAAATTTTGCATTTCCCTAAAAATTAGTAGCAAGACTAAGACAATAATAATGGTGTTTTAGTCCTCCCTAGCACATTTTGACAACATTTTTGCATTTCCAGAATCCTCGTCACATTTCCAGACCTCCCAGGTACATGCATCATAACTTTTTGTTGCTTAATTTCATCAATTGCATCCATCATTTAGCTTGCATTACTAGTTTTTGTGAGTTGAATGTTAAGTTGTCCTTTCCAAGCTTTTTCTTGGTGGTGAACCCCTCAAAGCTTAAGGAACACCCTCCTAGGTCTTCCTTGTTGAGAATTGACTCACCTTTGAGGTTGATAGTCAATCCAATTTGGCTTCCTAGGGCATCTTTCAATGTTAATTAGGGAAAAGTGGTGTTCTATGATCAAGGCCATAAAGTACTCATTCTACCATTAATCATTTTGGTGAACCCAAAATTTTGAGCATTCCTTTTCTAATTTGGAGTTCATTAAGGTCCTAGATCTAGGTTGCATTCATTCTTTCATTAGTGAAAGTGCATCTAGGGTTTCTTACATTTTCATTAGTGAAAGTGCATATAGGTTGTATTTTAGCTTTCTTGCATCATTTTATCTCATTAAAAAAGTAAAAAGTGCATTTTCAGTCATCCTAATTGCAATTAGAAACATTGTTATTGCATCCAACATTGAAAAACTTACATTCAACTTTGCATTCAATTGCTTGTCATTAGTCACTTTTTCTTGCATTCATTGGCATAGTTTGTTAGTGTAATTAATTAATTAATTATTACACTAGCATAAGTTAGCTTAGGTCATGCATCATTTATTCCTAGGTTAGATTTTAACAAATCATTTAATAAATAGGGAAATATTCCCTTCCATGTTTATAGGGATAAGATTCCTTCTAGAAGATGAGTTGTCCTTCTAGAAGTTATCTCAACATTTAATAATTTCCTAGATAGGGTTCAAATGTTGTCACATGTTGTTAGATCATGACACATGGAAAAATCATTTTGCATCTTACATCTCTCTCATGCCTATATATTTAGGGCATTTTGTACATTTGTAATAATCCAATCTCATAATGTAGATCAATATAGAATCTCCATTGTGCATGCCTAGTTGCAACACTTTCTATGTGGTTGATTATCTTTCCTAGAAAAGGTCCTCCATTGATGACTACAGCTTCAGGGACCTTGTGCATCCATAATCTCAACATACTTTTCTTTTTTCTAAACATCAAGTCCCTAGGTAGGAAACCTGGAAACATTTTCATCAATCCAAATTTATCTATTTTTCTAAAAAAACATTTACTGGGACTAAAAATCCCTTACTGGAATCTTAGTCCCCCTGTAGGTTTCTTCTTTAGAATTCTATCTAGGTTGATTGCATTCTATTCCAATTCTTGGAACTTCAAAATTTCATTAGTAGGACCAAGACACCCTTGCTAGTGTCTTAATCCCTATTGAGTTTGAAGTTGTAGTTTTCAGGGTTTAAATTTTCTTTTCTATTCTTCCTAAGCCTCCTAGTAACATATATACTATAAGTTTGGAAAGTTTTGGGAACATCTATTTTATGCATCTAGGTCAAAAACATCAATTTAGGGCACTCATTTTTTAAATCATTTCAATCACAAGCATCATTAGATCTTAAAATCCTCACATTTCTTAAAATTTGCATAATATAGATAAAAGTACATTTCACTTTTGCATATACAATGTTTACATTCATAAAACTTTTCATGAGTTTGATAAAATTTCTTTTCATTTTTGGATATACATTGTTTGCAATCTTAAATTTTTGCATATATTTGATAAAAGTGTTTTGCATCTTGTGATATAAATTGTTTATGTTATTAAAGCATTTCCTGAGATGGTTAAAAATTCTTTTCATTTTTTATCAAACAATTTTAGTACCTTACCTTTTTAGCCACAATAAGAAAAAGTTCATATCCCCTCCCTATGAGAGTTCTTTACTAAAAGAGATCATGGAAAACCTAATTATCATATTCATTCTTCTCCTAATATCTCTCATATTGGCGAAGAAGATATTTTGGTGCTAGAAGAACAAATCAATGAGAGTTTTGAGAATACTAGTTGTTTCTCTCCTTCTACCTCTCTTATTAGGCAAGAAATTGATGAACAAGAAGAAATAACCATAGGTAATCATGACAACCACATAACACAACAAGAGACCATTGAAACTTCAACTAGTCTGCATTCATCTCCCAACATCTTCACCTCCTATGATAATGTTCTAGAGGATGAAAGTGGAAGTGAAGATATGTTGGTGTTGGATGATCAAAACTTTAAGATCTATGACAACCCTCTTTATAATACTTCTCATACCTATCCTATAATTTGGAATAAATTAGGGAAGAAAGGAATTAAATTATGGATAATGATGATTATTACATTTTTTCTTCTCCTAGTATCTCTCCTAGTTGTGAGGAAGAATCCTTGGTGTTAGAAAATGAAACCAATGGAAGTCATGAGGAAAAAATTCTTGAAAAATATAATGACATAATTGATAAGCAAGACAATTCAACCATTGATCATTCCCCTACTTGTGATGAAGTCATTTTGGAAGAACCAATCCTTGAATGTCAAGAACATTTGGATTGTAGTTATTCTAAAAAATATCCTACTAGGGAGGATATCATGGTGGAATAAAATGAGAACATTGACAACAATAATTCCTTAGATGAATATGATGAAGTGACATTAGACTCCCCCTTCACTAAGAGATCATGAAAATAAGGATAGGTCTTCTAAGGTTATGAACATTAGATATCCCTTGACATACTCTCCTAAGCCTAAACTTATCATTTATTCACCCTTGCAGAAACCACAAACTCAAAATAAATCTATCCTCATCCTTGAACCACCTAAGAAAAATGTGTCGCAATAATCAAGTTATCATACCATTGCTCATACATATAACACTAGAAATAATCTGTAACCAAGAAAAACACCTTCAACATCCCTCACATCACCTAATCCCATCCTACCTAACCCTATCCTACCAGGTCCTCCTCGTGGAAAGGAGTATGATCTTGTTGAAAAACTAAAGAATACACCTGCTAAGATATCATTATGGGACCTTATTCAAGCCTCCCCTCACTACCATAACATGATTCAAAATTCCTTACAACAAGTTCCTATCCCTTTTAATGCACAACCGAATGACATAGAAACCATGATTCAAGGAATAAATGTTGACATTGTTTTCCACCAAAGTGAGCTCCCTCCTTTGGAAGTGCAAAAACAATATGATGCTTTCCTAATCGTAGCTCAATACAATAGCACAAGGATAAAGTGAACCATTTTTGACAATGGCTCAACCTTAAATGTGTGTAGTCTAAACCTTTTAGATAAGCTTGGTTTTGATAAATCAAAAATCCAACCCACCTCTTTATCTATTAGTGACTTTGATAACATGGGAAAATGACCCCTTGGGGTGATCACATTACCTATTAAGGTTGAAAAAGTTACATTACAAACTCTAATCCATGTTATTCCTGATGATTTTTCATACATTATTCTTTTAGGTAGACCATGGATTGATGAGATGCATGTTGTGACTCTACCCTTCATCGTATCATGAAATATGTTTACAACAACAAAGTTTATACAATCAAAACCGATCCTAAACCAAAAAATTGTTTGAAGATTGAGAAAAACAAGGAAAATCCTTTAAAAAAATGGCACCAACTACACACATGGAATATGTACAAGAACAAACAAAAAGATTCCATAAGCCCTTCAAAATGATATTTCTAGATGGTTTGGGATTGTTGAGTTTTGAACCTACATTCATGGGAGAATATAAGATCATAAGCAAAGACTCTAAAAAGGGAAAATAAAAGGTAGTAATGTCAACACAAAATTTGGAAGACCCTTTGAAAGCATCCACCTCAACCACTTTAGAAGAAAAGACAACATACACAACAAACTTTGATGAAAATGACTATCAAGAACCTTTGAATCCTAAAGAAATGAAAAATATTTATGGAAAATGTTACAAACTTATAAAACAACTTGGATACAATGGAAAATGATGTGGTGGTAGAGAACAAGGTATTTGTGTTCCTGTAGAGCCTAACACACAAGAAACAACCCATGGTATTGGTTATTGTCCTTTGAGAGAAATCAAACCATCAAACAAGCCTTCGCTCAATATTAACACTATAACAAAAGATTCTAAGACGACTTTAATAGTAGTGCATCCTAAGATGATAGAAACTAGTGGTCTTGATTGTTATCCATTGCAAGAAACAAGAAAAAAAAGAAATCTTCGCTTAATGTCAATGTCATCTCACAAAACACTAATGATTTTAATTTGTTAGATTTTACACCCTCTTGTAAAGGAGAGTACAAAATATCACAATCTAAAGAGTCTTGTGTAGGTATGACACCTTGTACTAAGAAAGAGATATCTTTGTCGCAAAACAATGAAACATTCTCTACTTTTGATCAAGAAAGTATCTTGTTGAGACTCCTCCAAGATCATTAGATATCTCTCCCTCGAAGAACATGAAATAAATTTTACTACAAGAATTAATTTTTTTCATATCATAGAGTTCATGGTCATTCTATTAATAAATGTAAGGCTTTGAGTAATAAAATCCGACATCTTAAGGAGTTTGGTGATCTTCCTTATGTAGGGGAACCTAATTCCTCTAATTGATACTAATTTTTACATGAGAATGTTTCTCATCAATTATTTTGGCTCATCCTTTTCCTACACTAAGTGGGGGTAAGGGGTTAGGTATCCTTGTCCTCATATGTCACTTATTTTCCCCTTTGGCTAGTTGACCAACTTTCATGTACAGCTTGGGATGTGGATGACATGCCTTAAGTTGACTCGCATGTGACATACTTATTCATGACATAGCTTATTAGAAACATATGACTTGGCATAAGGATTTTTTAATAAGCTCTCATGTCTTCTTCTACTTTAAAGCAATTGATCACAACAATGGTGTTAGCAATCACTTTAAAGTGGGGGAATATATTGACACTCATGTTCCATTGTGTGATTTTCTTTCTTCCTGCGATATGTTCTTTCCTTGATGGTGTCATTGGATTTGATTTCCTCTGAGAGTGTGATATTTCTTTGAATTTTCCTACCTTGGAGACATTAGGCACAATTTTCCCTAAGAAGAGACCCTTCATGAACTAAGAAAAATCCCTTCAAACATCCCTCTTTCTTGTTGTGTTGCATTTTTGTACCTTAATAAATTCATGAAGGTATGGCTTTCATATGGTTCCTTGGGGCTCACCTAGTGGAAAAATAGCTTCACTAGCCCTTGTGAGTGTGCATTTTCTCTTTGTCCTTATCATAGTCATGGGGGTAGGTATGACTTTGATATGGATCCCTGGGGCTCACTTAGTGGACAACTAGCTTTACTAGCCCTTGTGAGCATGCACTTTTTTTGCATAGTGGATAGTGTGTTCCACTTGTAAACCTTTTTCGGACAAACAACCTACACTCAGTCTACAGTGTGTTGGATGGCTAGTCGAAGCTTGATCTATAGCATTTTTTCTTTTTTTGTTTTGTTTTGTTTTTTTTTCATTTTTCTATCTTTGATGGTGTATGTTGGTGATTTGGTTATGGCTTCATATATCATCTGCAAGTGTGTTACTTTGTGCCTATGTTGGTCTATCATAGGATCTTAATCCTAGGGGCTTGATCACCCCTCTTGGTTATTTTCATCCTATCTTCCTAGCATCTGTACATTTGAACACCTCTTGATTGCATGGTTGGCTACTTTAGTGTGAGTTTGAAGCAAGTTCATCCTCTCACTAAAGTGGGGGATAAATTTACTATAGGAAAATGCATACCCTTGCATTTTCACACTTGTTTGAGCCCACCTTGCTTTGTTTATCCTTATTTATGTCTTAATTGGTCCTATTTTGCATCCACAAACCTAATAAATTAGATCTTTTTATGGATAATCCCAACAAACATCAAAGGGAAAATGATAATTTAATGATTTTGTTTGTGTGTACCTAATTTTTGGATCAAGACTAAGATGCCACCTAGGGAATATTTTTCCTCCATAGGTCTTGGGACCCTAATTTTGGAAGCACCTAAAAAGGTCCCATTTTGGAGTCTATGCCCCGAGTTTCAATCCTTTAGACTAAGATGACACCTAAAGCGTCTTAGTCCCCCTCAAGTTATTTTAGGGATTTAATTTCAAATATTGATGGGATTTAGCCACCTTTAATTAATGATTTCATGTGTCAACTTGTTGTGGTGTAATTTCAGGTTATTAAGCATGGATAAGTATAAATACAAGGTTCCTTCACTCATTTTCATAATAAGCAAGTTGAATGAGCATTCCTAATAGAAAGTTTTATAATTCAAGAGAATTCAAGAGAAATTCATCAAGAATTTGGAGCCATCATCAAGATTCAAGCATCATGCGAAAGATATTCTTGCATCATGTTGTGTGTTTTTGAGCTAACATTTGTGATGTAGTGTTTTAATTCAAGCAAGCAATTGAAGTCAATATTTATCAAGTATTCCTTTGAGTCAAGATCTACATTCACGCTAGTCACTTCACACAAGTTTGAAAATTTCATAACAAGGGTTTAGTGAGTTGTAACATTGCATGTTGTTCATTCATCATTTATCTTCATTATTCTATTTCATTTCAAGGTTTAATTGCTAAAAAGGGGTTTGACCAAGGAAAACCCCCATTTACTAACAATCAAAAAGTTTTCCTCTCTTGTGTTTTTTTTATTGCAGATTTAGGTTGAAGACTTAAAGATCATTTGAAGTGAAAAGTTTCAAAGTTGCAAAATTGCATTGCAAAGTTGTCATCTTCATGGAAACTCACCTATAGGCCAGATCATGAAGTTTTAGGACCTGGGATCTGAGAAGAAGGAAGTGCATACATTGAGCCTCAACATCACATTCAAAGATTTTAGAAATTTAGAATGGGACTAAGTCACCACCTAGGGAATCTTAGTCCTCCCAATGGAATTTTGTAGAGATTCTTTCAGATTTTGTTTTGACATCTGAAAATTCTACATTTCCCTCAAAAATCAGTAGTGGGACTAAGACAATAGTAAGGGCATCTTCGTCCTCCCTATCACATTTTGACAACATTTTTTCATTTTTGGAATCCTCATCTCTCCCAGGTACATACATCATAAATTTTGATTGCTTAATTCTATTATTTGCATCCATCATTTAGCTTGCATTACTAGGTTTTGTTAGATGAATGTTAAGTTGTCTTTTCCAATCTTTTGCTTGGTGGCACTGAACCCCTCAAAGCTTAAAATACTGCATCCTAGGTCTTCCTTGTTGATAATTGACTCACCTTTGAGGTTGATAGCAAATCCAATTTGGGTTCATAGTGTATATTTGAATTTTAATTGGGGAAAAGTGGTGTTCTATGATGGGGGCCATAAAGTGGACATTCTCCTATTAATCAACACCTAAGGATGTTTCATATGAATTTTGATAATTTGGTGAGAATTAATTTAGTTCATGTAGTGAGAGACCTACCTAGAATCACAAATCCTATCAATGTTGTCTATAAAGATTGTCAATTTGGAAAGCAAGCAATAGTTTCAAAGGAAAGGAACAATCTACTACTAAACTACTTAAATTAGTACAAATATATATTTGTGGTCCTACAATGGTGAGAAGTCTACAAGGCTAAAATTATGATGCACTAGATAAATTCAAGGCATATAAAGCTATTGTTGAAAATGAAGTGGATCTGAAAATCAAATGTTTAAGGTCTAATAGAGGTGGTGAATTCACCCCTAATGATTTTAACATGTTTTGTGAAGTTCATGGAATAAAGAGGCACTTTTTTACCCCTAGAAATCCTTAGTAGAATGTAGTTGTTGAAAGGAAAAGACAAACAATTCAAGAAGCTACTAGGACTGCAATGAAAGAGGAAAACCTATCGTAAGTATACTAGAGATAAGCTATTCATACTATTGTTTACATACATAATAGAGTTCAAGATAAAGATAATAGCACAAAGAATCCCTATGAGTTATGGTTTGGAAGGATTCCTACTATGAAATTCTTTAGAGTATTTGGAAGTAAATTTTATATCAAAAGAGAAGAAGAAAACTTAGAAAAGTTTGATACAAGGTTTGATGAAGGTATCTTCCTTGGATATTCTACTAAAAGGAAAGCTTATAGATATTACAACAAAAGGATGAGAAACATAGTTGAAAGTGTGAATGCTAAGGTTGATGAAAACTTTTAGAACTCAATTGCAGTAGATGGGTATGTGTCAGATGAACTTGATTGCAGAGAAGTAGAAGAAGAAAAAGTTGATGAAGGAGTGAAGAATAAAGAGGAAGAAGTTGTAGAGAAGATCCCTAAGACCCAAAATTATGTGCAAAATAATCACTCTAAAGAACAAATCATTGGACACAAAATAAAAGGTGTATTGACAAGAAGAAAAGTTTTTGAAGTTGAATTAAATTTTTGTTTACTTTCTAAAGTTGAACCTAAAATAGTGAGTGAAGCATGCAAGGATGAACATTGGATGAGAGCGATGAAAGAAGAACTTATGCAAATTGAGAAAAATAAGACTTGGGAATTGGTTCCTAGACCTGCAAACAAGAACATAATTGGAACTAAGTGGGTGTCCAAAAAAAAATTGAATGAGAATGGAAAAGTGGTAAGGAATAAGGCAAGACATTTCTATAAGGGTTACTCACAAGTGGAAGGAATAAAATTTGAGGAGACATTAGCTCTTATGGTTAGGATGGAAGCTCTCAAAATGTTTTTTGCATTTACAGCATACAAAAACTTTAAATTTTATTAGATAGATGTGAAGTTTTCTTTTCTGAATGGTGAATTGGAAGAAGAAGTTTATGTAGAACAATTGAAAGGATTTTAGTTATTAGATCAACCAAATATGGTATGTAAATTAAAGAATGTACTATACGGATTGAAGCAAGCTCTCAAAGCTTGGTATGAAATATTGGATAGAGATTTGATACAATAAGGATTTAGTAAGGGAACTACATATAGTAATCTTTACTTCAAAATTGAGGAAGACAAGATATTTGTAGTGGTTGTGTATGTGGATGATAATATCTTTGGTGGAAATGCAGCTACATGTAAGAAATTTTCTGAAGAGATGTAAAAATATTTTCAAATGTCAATAATTGAGGAGATGAATTTCTTCCTTTGGCTACAAAACTATCAAATAGATAAAGGGATTTTCATTTCACAATCTAAGTATGTCAAAGAGATTTTGAAGAAGTTTGGAATGGATGACACCAAAATAGTATGCACTCCTATGGTGATTGGATTTTGAAAAGATGGGAAAAGGGGGGAGTATTTTTGCATATGGTTTAGGACATAGAACAACCCATTTTCCTTCTCCTTGGTTTCACTCAAGCATAACCCTAGAGATCTCAGTGAAAAGGAGAAAGAGATATTTCTATAAGGTTTTCCTAGGGGATGAATGTAAACTAATAAGGGTTTGACCACCAAGTAAGAACTTAGAGAAGACTATGAAATGCAAGATGAAATGAAAAAACCTAGTATGATGCAAACTTGATTTAAATGCCCTAGAAATACAGATAAAACAAAACAGAAAGATGCAAGTTGGAATGTGGGAACTTGAAAACTTGAAGATGACTAGAAGGAGTCCTAAAATGTTGGAAATGCTAAATTTTTTACCTAGTGGGACTCATTCACCAGTCTGGGTGAATCAATCCCAGTTTTGGATTTTACACAAGAGTAGGTTTGGGGAAAAGGGTATATGAATCTTCAAAGATCTCTATTAAACACCTATAATGGGAATCATTCACCACTTGTGGTAAATCAGTCCACTTCCACTCTTTTGGGGGTTTAAAACCTAAATTTGTTCCTCTCAATATGCTCTGTTCTTCCTGATTTATTTTCAGGTATGAAACCTAGATTTGTAACCTGTAGGTGATCTCCAAGTATCACCAATGCTTGATCACAATTTTGACAACTTTTGATCTCTTTGACAACTTTTCTCCAATCTTGATCCTTAGGAAATTTGCAACCTATATCTACAAATCACACTCAAAGGAGAGGGGAAAATGTTGGGGGTTTAGTAGAAATTGGTTTTCCTTGGTCAAACCCCATTTTGGAAATTAATCCTTGAAATGAAATCAAATAGGAATGGAGAATGAAGAATGAACAAGTAGCAATTTTGCAACTCACCAAACCCTTGTAATAAAGTGCTACAAATATGCTTGAGATGGTTGCAATGGATGTAGACCTTGACTCAAACTTGAATGATGTTGATCTTGAATGAAACACTTGCTTGAATCATAAAACCCTACATCAAAATTGTTAGTACAATAAAAAACATGATGCATGAAATCTTTGACATGATGCTTGATGCTTGAATGCTACTCTAAAATACTTGATAATCTGCTCTTAAAGACTCTTGAATGCTCTTATCAACACAAAATTTCTATAAGGATGAGAACTTGAATGCTTGGGGATAAGATGAGTGAAATAAACCTTGTTTTTATACTTAATTATGTAAGAATTCTCCAAATTACAACACTACAAGCTGACATCATATCTAGGAGCATAAAATACCACCAAGAATTTGAATTAATTTTAATTTTGATCTAAATGGGACTCATTCACCCAAGGTGGTGAATGAGTCCCTTCAGGCATAATGTATGGGACCAAAATTCAAAAACTCTTAGGAAGGTGTGAAATCAGGTTCAAGACCCAAAAATCTAGGTGTGAATCATTCACCCAAGATGTCAAATGAGTCCCAAAACACTAAATCTAGGCCACACAAACCTGAAACACCTAAATTTTGATTGGGGGATGATTAATGTCGAGATTATCCTTGAAAACATGCATTAATTAAGGCTTGTGGATGCAATTTAATGCCAATTAAAGCATAATAAAGCCTAATTATTAATGAAAATGTTGGAAAAGTGTGAAAGTGTGTTACAACACTTTATTTAAGGCAGGAAAGAGGTTTATTAATTGGAATTAATCAATAAAACCTTAGAAAAGTGTGAAAGTGTGTCACAACAATTCACAATGCTT
The DNA here is from genome assembly GCA_007258455.2 of Sequoia sempervirens. Taxonomy (NCBI): domain Eukaryota; kingdom Viridiplantae; phylum Streptophyta; class Pinopsida; order Cupressales; family Cupressaceae; genus Sequoia; species Sequoia sempervirens. The sequence continues at coordinate 368,781,297 of VDFB02058242.1, read as the reverse complement.
AAGCAAGGAACAATTTATATCCATTAGTTTGCAAGGGCCTAAGACTTAATGTGAATGTGTCAAACATATTACAACACTAAATCAAGCCACCATTAAGCCTAGTTCACAAGGAGGGCCAAAACAAGCAAGGAAAAGCATAAGGTATACTTTTTCGATTGCCACATTTAGCCCCCACTTTAGTGAGAGGATGAAATTGGTTCAAACTCACACTAAAGTAGAAAAACACACATCAATAGGATGCAAAGACAATGATCAAGAGGGGTGATCATCCCCCCAGGACCAAGACCCCATAGCAAACCAGCATAGGCACAAAAGAACACACATGAAAATGATATAAGTGCATCATAAAGGAACAAGAATGCACCATCAAAGAATTAAATTAAATAAAACAAAGTGAAATTGAAAAATGGGAGGATCAAGCTTTAATTGTTTGTCCAACACAATGTGGATCCAATCTAGGCTATTTTTCCAAAAAATACATACTCAATCCGAGGAAACAAAACTTCAAGTTGTTTGCTAGGTCAAAAATCCAAAGAGGTGAGCCACAAACACACTTGGCTGATATGCACTCACACTCACACATGAGTGGCTAAGGGAAATTCATGCCTTGGGTGGGCTTCCTATCAAACCATACCAAAGTTTTACCTCTTGATAACTTTAATAAGGTTCCACACAAAAATGATTTTTAAGCTTCATGAGACCAGAATAACTTCACATGCTTGGAGCACATGAAAAAACTAGATGGCTCCATAAGAATGAAAGTTATGTTATGCAAGGTGGCCATGCAAATGTAAAAATAAGGAATTTTCAAATGATTCTTTCTTAATTCATGCAAGGTCTTTAGCTTAGGGGACATTGTGCCTAATTTCTCCAAGAGAGGATGAATCAAAGAATAAAATATTGACAACTTAGAGGATGCAGTGTGTTACATCAAGCCACTAAGAGGAATGTAATATGCTAAGATAGATCACGCTCTTGAGTGACATCACACCCAATGCCACCACAAAATGAAAAACGCATCATATGAAGTAAAAGGACTGCACTATGAACCATGAAAAGGAAAAATGCAAAAGAATAATTCCAATGTATGCCCCCACTTTAAGGAAATTTCTAAACACCATGTTGTGATCAATTACTTTAAAGTAGCAAATGATAAATGTAAACAATAAAAAAGACATGAGAGATAACTTGGAAATCCATATGCCAAGTCATATGTTTCCAAGTAAAGCAACATCATGCAAGAGAAAAGAGAGGGGTTTCTTGATGGGATAAAAATAACCTCATCAATATAATGGACTGAATACTTAACCTTACACCTTTCATCTAACCTTACACTACCAATTAATTGTCTTTAGGATAAGTAATTGCTTTCTTTTTGTGAATAAGCGTGCAACCTTTATTTCTTGAAATTAGTCGAAATAAGCTAATTATTGCTGACTTAATGGTTTAGTTTTTGAGAATTCCATAGGTCAACTCCGACAATCAGTTACCATCCCATTCAAAGAGGTTTAACACAAAAATTCAACACCATTGAAGACAAGTGAATGGGAACCGAAACTTTAGAAGCATACATGATGGACCAAGTTTTTATAGTTTCTATTATTTTTCAGTTCTAAAGAATGTATGGCTTGTGTCGAGCCAGTTTAATATTCCATGTCATGAGATTTAAAGTCTATTAGTTTTTGACAATTAGTTGAAGACTTTATCAACGGAAAAGTAGGATTTTCTTAGCTTCTCTCATATAAATATGTAACTATTGAAAATGATAAGATACAAAAGAATACCATTACATTATCATCATGTTTTCTAAGTTACACCCTTCATATGAATAAAATGAGTTTTTCCCACCACTTTTGGAGTTACTGAATAATGTCAATGGAGTTCTTTGAATGAAGTAATTTTGAGTTACTAGTGTGTGTGATCTAAGCTAGGCATAGGAGAACCTGAGATCCAACCACTCGAGGGGTTGTAGATTAGATAGATAATTATTTTGCTTTTAGTTCAATACTTTCATTTAGTAGATAACAATTGGAATTAAAGTTTACTTTCATGTGTGGAATTTTGTTAAGACTAATCTTGCAGGTTTTCAATGAGTCTATAGTCTTTGAGTTCAGTGTCTAAAGTTCTAGAGCACCTTCTTTCAGTTATTTCAGATTGTTAAATCATTTTCTACTAGTTGTTTATATTTTTATCTTTTGATTAGATCAATGTTTCCTGGTTTCTTTACAAGATTTACTTCTTTATAAATTTATACATTTCTTAGTTTGATCATTTCCATGCTTTCTAGTTTCGTTGTTATGCTTTTTAAATTCATCATTTTTTGCTTTCTAGTTTAGTTATTTCAAGCTTTCTAGATAGATGATTTCCTGCTTTCTAAGTATAGTGGCTTCTTAGTGTAGAGTTTCATTTCAGTTGTCCAATTTTTAGGAAACCTAAGAGAAATAGTCAAAATATATTCTTGTAGGAAAGAAATGGTGCAAAAGAAACTTTCCTAACGTTAAAACCACAGGGAAGTAAGTAGACAGTACTTTTAAGTTTCAAAATTACAATCCAATTAAGACACACATGAAAGATTTACAGAAACAGAAATAATACTCAAAGACAAATTAACACCCGATTTATGTGGGAAACCCTTTCGGGAAAAAACCCACCACACCAAGTCGAATCTCTTTGTATTTCAGTAATCAACAAATTACATACAATGCAGAGACACAACTCTTTGGTATCAATTTTACAGTTTCTTCATTCACTGTTCTTCTAGTTACATAAATGCTCTCTCTGATTCTCAATTTTTTTTCAACTTAGAATGTTATCATTTAAATATTACCACATTCTAATTTTTTTCCTCTGTTCATCCTTATCCGCCATTACCCATTGTAGAAAGTTTCTATACCATTGCAGATTTTTCCTTCCATACAGTTCAGCTCCAGCGTCGCAGCTGTTGTAAAAAACTAACTGCCAACCATTTGAATTTTGCTTCCTCTGATTGGTCCATGAGATGCCACATAGGAAAGTCAAACGGTCAAAGAAACATTCAACTAAGTTCGCATGTCAGTGAGACACTAGAAGTGTCTCACCGATGCTCAATGGCTTCATATCAATATCGGTGTAAGTCCCAACAGTTGGCAAGAGATATAGCGAATGCCACAAGTCATACCGACATCCATCACATTTCTATCGGAAAGATATTTCTCATCGGCAGGACTCATACCGATTCTCACAAGTCACAATGACTTCAACTTTTCCATCAGCAAGACTTTACTGCTCACCAAGAGGTTACACCGAGTCTCCTTAAGTTTCACCGAAACACCCGACAGTCGGTAATACATTCATCTTTCTCCAAGACTTCACACTAAGCACAACATGTCATATCGAGTCAGAAAGAAATTTATTATCTCCAAGGCTTCTTATCAAGCAAACATGTCATACCGAGTCAGAAAGACATTTGACCTTCACCAAGACCTTACATCGAGCAACCATGTCTTACCGAGGCCTATCGGCGAGACTTTCCAAGTCGCCAAGACTTCACACCGAAGTATTTTGTCACTGCGAAAGGAACCACGTATATCCTTGTCGATGAGACCTTCATCGATCACTAGGACATCATACTAAAACAAAAGGTTACACCAATGGCCCCAGTCACTATGAGTCTCCCCGACATCCACTTGGCACTTGATAGCAACTCGGTGAGACATTTCATATTGGCAAGACACATACCGACAACCAAGTCTCCCTAATAACTGTGAGTGAATAACAATCAGCGAGAGAAACAATAGTCGACGAGAGATCTTTCTGAGTCTCCATGTCATAGCGATAGGTCTATTTGGCAAGACCAAAACCAAGTCACAATGACTAGGGCATTTCAACAAGATTCAGAATAGCTAGTCAGCCAGACATCAAAAATGTCATGACTTTTCCCTTCAGGAGTTATATGCCAGTAAGGATTGAGGCACCTATTCCAACACTTCTATTGCATATATCCTTCAAGCACTAGTTGATTGATATATTAATGTGATTATCAACTAAAGTGTTAGGACCTAACGACAACCTATCACTTTTTTGCACTATTGTCGGGGACCTTATTTTTCTAGTGTTAGTAGGAGATACCTTGAATACCTATTTTAGGAACAAAAATAGTCCTTTGGATTCTTTTTCTATATGATCAAGAAACAAGGTCCCCATGAAAGATTCATACCAAAAACCTCCCCAAAAGATGTACCAACCACAAGTAGGGAGGAAGAAAACTCAGACTAGGAACTTACTGAGGACTTGACTAAGCAGGGTCAACTTGAGACCTTCCCACATACCCCAGAAAGAGAACACATAGTTGTAGAGGAGCGTATTCCTTTTCAAACTCTAGAACCTTGCCCAACTGAGTGAATTTTTGAAGAGAATCACATTCCCTTCAACATCATGGGTGACTATAGAAATGTCACAAACAAAAATAACCCTCCACCACCACACACATTCACATATCCTATTTTTGTTGATGCAGATGATGATATGACAATGAAAAATATCTCACCAACCTTCTTGCCAACATTTCAAGGTTTGTCTACTGAGGACCCTGACTAGTTTTTATTTGAGTTTAAAGTCTTATGTTAGACATATGACTATAAGAGTGATAATCAAAAACTAAATCTCCCCCCCCCACTCTAAAAGACTTATCCATGCATTGGTTTATGGGATTAGCCTCTCAATCAATAACCTCCTGGGATGAAATGGAGTCTGCCTTTTTGGAGAAATACCAAAGTTACTGTAGGATCAACGATAGGAAGGAATAAATATTCAAAATAAGGAAAAATGAAGATGAAAGTTTAGAGGATTACCTAGATAGGTTTATCTTATTATCTAAATGATGTGGTGGAGAAGTCATAAGTCTTGATATTTTGAAGACCCTATTCCTTAAAGGTCTCGATGACGTAGCTCAAAGGAGCTTGGATTTAAAGGGAAACGGAGATGTGTCCCAACTGGGGCTTGACGACATTACTGAATTGTGTCAAAATTTCTCTCATACCCAAGGAAGTATCTAGAAGTCCACCCTCTTTAAAGGTTCCAATGAAATAGGAAAACTACATGAAGAGCTAGCCAACTTCAAGACTGACATTCTTGTTTAGCTAAATACCATGCTAGATGGCATACATGATAAAATGTGAAATCCTAAGACTTTGTCCATTTACTACCCCAGGTGACAAAAAAAATTTTTTCTAAGGGAATTCCCTTTGGACAAAGTTGACAAAATTGACGTTTGTCAAGTTTGTGAAAAAAATAACCCCACTGATTAGTGTGAGGTTTTGAATGCCATCAAGAATTCTATGAAAAGAACACCCTTGGTTGAGGAAGAAGTCAACGTTGTAAATCAAAGAACTAGAAGGAATTTTTCCTATGGCTAGAATTCAAACCCTAACTAGAGACCTCAACCCAACTAGAAAAATAATCAATGGGAAACACCCTAGCCTCAAGCACCACCTCTCATACCACCTAACTAGAGAACTTATCCTTGTGGACCACCTAAATGGAAAAATCAATCTTGGGGGGATCCTCAATGGCCTAACCAGCCTCAACAACAATGGTACCCTCAAAATTCTATTCCTCGATGGAATCAACCTCAATATAAGTTATACTAGTCCCAGAAGGATGCCTACTCAACAACAAAATCATTTACCACCTCCCCAGAGTACTCAACAAAAAAAAAAAAGTTAACCAACCACCACTTCCATCACAACCCATTTTGAACCCAAAAAATAATCACCTAAATACTCTAGTGTATTCCAACGAATAGGATAATGTCACTAGACTTAACATAATACACTGTGGAAACTTGCAATTGAGGTTTGGAAAAACACTTTCACAGCTAAATATTGAAGAAATTCTAGATGAACCTATTAAGAAGACTGTTGAGACAACTACAACAATGCCCACATCTGTAGAACAAGCCCTAGAAGCTACTCAAAATAATCCCAACCCGCCATCTTCAACTAGATCTTTCGAACTACCTTAGGAGGAGGGGGGTCAGTCTCTAACTGAAATTTTGAAGGATTTTGCACCTAAGGAAAAAATAAAAGCACCTTTTTCATAGAATCTAAAACCAATCACCATGAAAGATACTCTAAAAATGACCACATCTACCAAACCTGCATTAATACAAGAAATTAAACACTTGCAGATTGAAGTCCCTTAGATAAAAGCGATTAAGGAGATTCCTGAGTTGAACTAGCTAATCAAATAGTTGTGTATCAAATCTCTAGGGAGAAAACCAAAATAAATAAATACTGTTAACATAAATGGTTATCTAGTTGACTTGTTAGCTGGAATGACCACTGCTCTAAAAAATGATGATCCAGGTAGTCCATTTTTAAATGTAACAGTTAATGAGGTAGCAATACCTAATGCTTTGGTGGACCTTGGAGTATTCATTGATGTAAAGACTATTGACATGATTGAAAAGTTGGGACTTACTAATTTATGTCCCACAACTACAATTTTGCATATGAAAAATCAATCCATAGCTATTCCCAAGGGCATCATTGAAAATGTTCTTGTTAATATGGATAGATGGGAATATCTAGTAGATTTTCAAATAATTGAGTGCCTTACAACTAAAGAAAGTTATCCAATAATTCTTGGATGACCATGGATGGCTACTGTTGCAGCCAAAATTGACTATAGAGATGGAGGAATGACCATTTCACATGGACCTAATAGAAAACATTTATTTTTGTACCCTCCTGCCAAGCCTGACGAACACAATAAAGTATGGGTTGATGAACTAGAAAGTTCCAATGGATAGGGAAATTTGGCTTCATTGGCCATGGTAGTCATCAAACAACATGGCGAAGAATTGGAGGATGAACTGGAAAACAACATGGAAAGTCTTACTATGGATTTGAGTGGTGAGGAGATGACATACATAGATCCTAGGACACCCAATCAACATAGATAACACAAAATTTGATAATGCCAGTTTCATGGGATTGCCTTGTCCTTTGAAAAACTAAGTTCCAAAAACACACCATTTATTTGCAGACATTACAAGGCTTCATAAAACCATACCTCATAGTTGTCCTCTTAACACCTTGATAAGGCCCATGTATACTATCATATCCAACCATCTAGGAGTTAAAACCATTATTTTGCTACCAAAAAAACTTTGAACATTAACAGTTGGTTGACTGAGCTGGAAGAACACAAATTATTCAAAACCTTAGTGAATAGATCTAAAGCTTTCACTTGGGACTATACAGATATGAGAGGAGTACACCTAATCATGTGTACTCATCATATCTATACTAAGGATGTTCAACCTATTCACCAACCACAATAGAGACTCAATCTTGCTTTGAAAGATATCGTTAAAAATGAAATTGAGAAACTCCTACAAGTAGGGTTTATTTATTCAATTTTTTACTATAAAAAAATGGGTGTCACCTTTGGTTGTGGTTTTGAAGAAAAATGGAAATTGGAGAGTTTCTATAGACTATAGGGAACTTAACAAAGCAACACACGGAGATTATTTCCCTCTACCATTTGTAGACTAGGTGTTGGATAACTTGGATTTGAGGAAATATTTTTCACTTTTGGATGGATTTAGTCATTACAACTAGATACATGTAGCAATAGAAGACTAGGATAAGATGAAATTTACCTCCCCTAAGGATACATTTGTATATTGGGTTCATCCTTTTGGTCTATGTAATGCTCTTACAACATTCTTGAGAGCTATCCCGGCTATATTTTTTGAGTTGGTGAACAAGTGTGTGGAATTTTATATGGATGACTTCATTGTATATGGTTCAACCTTTGATGAGGTTCTTAAAAATTTAGACAAGGTGTTGAAGTGATGTGAGGATCACTGTTTGTCTCTGAGCCACAAGAAATGTATGATAATGGTAGAACAAGGAATAGTGTTGGGACACAATATTTCAGCTAAAGGGATTAAGGTTGATCCTAAGAAAATAGAAGTAATACAACAACTTGAGACTCATAAAACCTAGACTAATGTCAGAAGTTTCTTAGGTCATGTTGGATGCTATCAAAGATTCATAAAAAAATTCAGCAAAATCGCAGCCCCTATGTTTTCCCTTCTTCAGAAGAATGTAGAGTTCATCTAGACACCTGAGTGTCAGTCATCATTTGAAATCATCAAGGAGAAACTCATCTCTACTCGCATCCTTCATGGACCTAATTGGAAAATTCCATTCCATATCTATGATGACGCATCTAATGATGCCATTGGAGCAATAAGAATTTGACTCCAACAGAAAGGAATTATACTACTATGAAGAAATAATTGTTGGTTATAGTTCATGCAATCAAGAAAATTTGACATTATATCATGGGATACAAAGTCATAGTATATATAGATTACTCAGCCATCTAGTACCTCATGAATAAAACTGTAGTAAATGCAAGGGTAATTAGGTGGTCACTTCTTCTCCAAGATTCAACACAACAATTATTGACAAACTAGGGAAGTCCAATGTAGTTGTGGATTTCTTATCCTAGATTAAACATGATGGTGATTGTGCTCTAGTATAGGATGAGTTCCTAGATGAATTTTTTTTTCCATCTCTACTAAAACCCCTTGGTTTGCCAACATTCAAACTACTTGGCCACTATAGAAGTACCACCTAATTTTTCATCAAAACAGAAGAAACACCTTATTATAGAAAGTTCCCCCTTAAAATGGATTAATGGTATCCTATTTTGATGTGGACCTGAAATGCTTCTATGATGTTGTGTTAGGGAAGATGAGACCTATAGTATCCTTGGAGCCTATCATGATGATCCTTCTAGAGGGCATTATTCTACTAAAAGAGATTTTGGGAGCAGGATACTACTAACCTTCTATGCATAAGGACATCGAGAAAAATGTTCACAAATCTAATGAATGTTAAAGGGTAGGAAGACCAACTGCATCTAATGAAATTCCCCTACAACCTTAGGTAGTCCTTGAACCATTTGAAAAATGGGGATTGGATTTTATCCGCCCTATAGACCATCCTTCACAAGGAAAAGAGTAAATTTTGGTCTATACCAACTACCTGACTAAGTTGGGAAAAGTGTAAGCCCTACGTGTTGCTAGGGAGGAACAAGTAGATGATTTCCTTTACAACAAAATCTTCCTCATATTCGGAGCTCCTAAGACCATTGCCACATATTAGGGCCCCCAATTTATGTCTAAAGTTCTATTAACCTTCACAGATCATTTCCAAGTGAGTCACAATAAGTCATCCTACCACCCTCAGGCGAATGGACAGTTCAAAGTCACTAATAGGGAATTGGAAAACATTTTAACAAAAATAGTTTAATTAGGAAGAAAAGAATGGGCTTAAAACTACCTGAAGTCATTTGGGCTTATAACACCACCTAGAAATCAACTATTGGGTATAGTCCATATGAGTTAGTTTTTGGGAAGAAACCTCTCTTTCCCATTTAATTTGAACTCCAAACCCTTAGGACATCCATGGAGTTGGGTACAAATCTTGAACAAGCCCAAGTAGAGAGAGTTATAGCTTAGTGAACTAGAACTTTGTTTGGATGTCTTCTATCAAATTGATCTAGTCTAACAAAAATGCAAGGTATGGCATGATAAACATATCAAGGTGAGAGAATACCATAATGGGGATTGGGCATTACTATTCAATTCCAGATACAAGGATCACTAGGGAAAATTTAGAATGCATTGGCTCAAACCATATGAAATTTCTTAGGTATTTGCAAATGGTTCAGTTAAACTAAAACCCATTGATGGTGATACTTGAACTCTCCTAGTTAATGGACACTAGTTACACATCTACCATAAGCTTGTTAATAGAGAAGAATTTACAAAAATAGTAGAAATGTAGGAAGAAATATAGTGCATTGACTCTTCTATGGTAGAGTCAATATAGTTTCTCCCATAATAAATTCCTAAAAAAATAAAAAAATGTGTGTGAGTTTACTTCATTTCAGAATGATTCTTTTAATTTCTTCATCAACTTCATCATTTAGATTTGCTAAATTTTTTCTATATTTTGCAAGACTTCATTTCTTTGGAAAAAAAAAAATACGGTGCACCCTACTATGATGCTCCATAACTTGTTGACTCAGTTGTTGTGATGCTCCAAAACTTGTTGCTGCTATGCTCCATAACTTGTACAAATGACTTGTTTCGTTCCTCATTCTAATCCTGCATTCTGATGCATCACTCAGTAATGCTTCAGGAAGTCAAAGTCCAAAATGTCACATTCTTATTCTTTCTTCTAGTTGCATCTTCTAGCGATGCTCCAGAATTGTGTTGTTTCTTCCTTTTGATGACATATTTCAGTGATGCTACAAAAATTATTCGGTTGCTTTAGAACTTGTTCGGTTTCTCCAAAACTCGTTTGGATGCTATGGAAATTTTTGGTTGCTACACTGACTGCATCTTTTGATGATGCTTTGGAAATTTTTGGTTGTTGCTCTAGTTGCATCTTTCAGCAATGCTCCGAAAAATTTTGGTCTCTACTCTAGCTAAATCTTTTGAAGATTCTCTAGAATCTTCAATCTTGTTGCTATGTTTTGATGAAATCTCTTCACGATGCTCCAGAACTTTCTCTTCTTCCACCCTGGCTGCATTTTTTGGCAATGCCCTAGATTTTTGTAAACTCTTCCCTTTTTTAGTATATTAATTTTTCCTAAGTTCTTCGCATGCCTATCATTTAATTTTCTACTACCTCGAGATCCAGTCCCTAATATTCATTTCTCCATATCATATCAACTCTTTCCGTAATAAATGAAATTATTATGACAAAAAAAAATATTCATAATAATTTTTTCCACCATTTAAACCATACCATCCATGTCATTATTATCTACTGCCACCCTCACCAAATCATGTAACTATCTGATTATGTCAGTAGAGGTAAGAGTTGTTCAATTTAATAACAATACATAAGGTGCGTATGGATTTACTTATTTAAAGTTAGTAATTATTTTGAATAAAGATTAATTAATTGGTATGAACCATTCCCTCTCTCAATTTTGAAACTTTTTCCATCACACGATTGCTAAAAGTATGGAAATGGTTGTGTAATTTCCCATGAAAAATTGTCATGCTTACTTAGTAAGGACTCAAGTAAGGTGATTAATTCCTCTTTCATCGGTTATATGAAAATTGTGTCCCTTTTTATCTACAATTTAGTTAATTGAAGCAAGGAAAGTATTATAGAGATTCGTAGAATTTGGCAGAGTGGTAAGGGAAGGAAAAAATGGATGAGCCAAGAAAAAGTCTAAACCAGCCTCAGTAGCTCAATTATTGGCATTGAGCAATATTGTGGGTCTGTTTCAAATTGTTGGGTAGCTCAAATTCATGAAAAATATTGAGGGATATATAGATTAGCTAGTAAAATAATTTTTTGATAATTTTGTAGATGAACAGACCATGGTGCGTGGCAACCGTTTTTGGGTAAGTCCGAAAATCATTGCTCATCTTTCTAGTCTCAAAAATAGAGGAATTGATTTGAATGAAACTACCAATGATACCTATCAAAAATTGGTAGAATTGTTCCATAGGGAGGGGGAGCCTCAACCTATAATCATCATAAGTACTAGGGGATATAACAAAGGTTTCCATAGAATGTTTATTCTAGAACCCGAGAGAATTATCATAGTCTAAATGATAAAATATTTCACCTATGAAGAACAAATAACTATGGTAGTGGGACCCCCTTTCCATCTGCTAATTCATTTGTGTCATGACATTGAGGACCCTTCTTTTAGGTTTAATTTACCATCCATTTTGTGTCATTCAGTTATCACCATGATGGAAAAATATAAAGTTGGGATAGGGCCCCTCAAACACCATGGCCTTATACAATTAATATGCAAGTATCATTTTCGTAGAAAGACAAAAAAGAAGTGGCAAAATTTTCTGCAAAAATTTGAAAAAGTGGATTTTGAAAGACCACTTGAGGAGGCTAAGTCCTCTAAAAAAATAACAATATTTAGAAGAACCTTCCTCTAAGGCCTTAAGTGCTACTAAATCCCAACATACCTCAATGACTCCTAGCAGCGATGCACTGGAAACTTTTTTGAATGTGTTAGAAGCCCTAGGACAGTGAGGGGATGTGGAAATTATGCACTTTGGAGAAGAAGAAGAGACTCCTTGCAAGAGGAAGAAGCAGACTAAAGTCACTTTTCAAATAACCCCTCCTCTACGAAGAAGTAAGAGATTATCTGTAGAATCCAGTGAAACCAGACCTTATGACATAGAAAGTACTTCCAAAAAGAAAAAGGCTAGGACTCGAACAAGGGTAGTGGAAACATAAAGTTAGCCTAGTATTGAGGAAATAAGTGAAATAGAAAGAAAGTTGATTAATCCCACAAGGATGAGGAAAAGAGAATGCCATCTCCAAAGGAGTAGGAAGAGGAAAAAATATAGTCGCCACATTTTATGGAGATTGAAGATGAACCTGTGGGGGGAATCTCCCCTTTTCTTGATAGAATTGAAAATGTACCTGATACAAAGGAAAATGCACCTCATACTAACATAGAAATTCCCAGTCCATCTTTCTCTGTGGACATAAGGGATGCAAAATCTAGTTAGAAAGAGGAGGAATTAGAGAAATTGAAAACAAAAATTATTGAATTGAAATACAAGTTATAGAGTAATGAAGAACATATCACCCAGTAGCAAGAAGAAATTAAGGCACATGCTGCAATTGTAAATAAAAGGGATAAAGAGATTGAAAATTTTACAATGAACATGGAGAAAAAAGAAAGGCTCATTAAGCATTTGCAATACCAAATCCAACATTGGAATCAACAAAGCAAGCAACATATGGTTGATTTGTCTAAGAAAGATAAGCACATTCAAGGTTTGAAAAATAATTTTATGCAATTGTTTAATGCCTTCCAAGAAGAAAGAAATAGACAAAAAATTGAACTTAATGCTTCAATGAGTAGAATTATGGATTTAGAGAAAAATTTGCAAGAAAGTGACACTAAGCCAATAATGGAATCCAAGGGGACACAAACTAAACCAACTATTTTAGAATGGTTTCAGGTACATATCCCTCCATTATTGATGAAATGGATGAAGAGATGATACTTCTTAAGGGATGTAGAATTTAAAAATAATAAGCTTAAAAGGGAGTTAGTACTATTAGATGAATCATTTCACAAAGCATATAAAGGTAAATAGTATGCTTGTGAAATCGGCAAGTTATTGTTGGCTTGTAGAAGACCATCTAGGTTGTACTCTATGTTCCTCAATGAATAACTCCTAAGATGGAAGTTACTTAGGATTCACCGTAATTAGCCACATGACCCCGATGATAATGAAATTGTTAAGATATTTGTTGAGTCAACTCTTAAATAGTGAGATTTAAATTTTCTAAATTCTTTGTCCATAATTTTCTCTTGAAAGAATATATAGATTTCTTTGTTAATTTCTTTGTGGGAGAAGTTCAATTGAGATCATTCATGTCTACAATGCATAATCAGATTCACTATAAAAATAGGTCAAGGGAGTATGCGCATGTAGAGAAAATTGTTGGGTTGCAAATGAGATACCCCCATAGGAAGCCTTTCTATTTCAAGCCATAGTTTTTGGGTATTCAACTTAGAGAGAATGTACAAAGAAAGTACAATGATAACATCCAACTATGTCATAATCACTTTCAAGATCACACATGAGTGGATAAGGGAAAGTCATGCCTCAGTTGGGCTTCCGGTCAAACCATACCAAAGTTATACCTCCTAATAACTTTAATAAGGTACCACACAAAAATGATTTTGGAGCTTCATTAGAAAAGAAAAAATTTGTATGCTTGGAGCTCATGAACAAACTAGATGGCTTCATAGGAATGCAAGCTATGTTATGCAAGGTGGCCATACAAATGCAACAATAGGAAATGTTCAAAAGAGTCTTCCTTAATTCATGCAAGGTCTTTAACTTAGGGGATATTCTGCCTAATGTCTCCAAGAGAGGACCAATCAAAGAATAAAAGATTCACAACTTAGGGGATGCAGTGTGTCACACCAAGCCACTAAGAGGAATTTAATATACTAAGAGAGATCACACTCTTGAGTGACATCACACCCAATGTCATCAAAAAGAGAAAAATGCATCGTATGAAGTAAAAGGATTGCATTATGAACCATGAAGAGGAAACATGCATCATATGAAGTAAAAGGACTACACTATGAACCATGAAGAGGAAAAATGCAAAATAATAATGCTAATGTATGCCCCTACTTTAAATAAATTTCTAAACACCATGTTGTCAAAAATTACTTTAAAGTAGCAAATGATAAATGTAAACAATAAAGAAGGCATGAGAGCTAATGTGGAAATCCCTATGCCCAGTCATATGTTTCCAAGTAAAGAAACATCATGCAGGAGAAAAAAGAGGGGTTTCCTGATGAGGTAAAAATAGCATCATCAATATAATAGACTGAATAAATAACCTTACATCTTTCAACCAACCTTACCGTGCCAATTAATTATCTTTAGAATAAGTAATTGCTTTCCTTTTGTGAATAAGCATATAATCTTTATTTCTTGAAATTAGTTGAAATAAGCTAATTGTTGTTGACTTAATGGTTTAGTTTTTTAGCATTCCATAGGTCAACTCCCACAATTAGTTACCATCCCATTCAAAGAGGTTTAATGCATAATTCAACACCATTGAAGACAAGTGAATGGGCACTGAAACTTTAGAAGCATACATGATGGACCAAGCTTTTATAGTTTATGTTATTTTTCAGTTCTAAAGACTTCATGGCTTGTGTCGAGCCTATTTAATATTCCATGTCATGGGCTTTAAAGTCTATTAGCTATTGACAATCAGTTGAAGACTTTATCAACTAAAAAGTAGGATTTTGTTAGCTGCTCTCATATAAATATGTAATTGTTGAAAATGATAAGATACAAAAGAATATCATTATGTTGTCATCATGTTTTCTAAGTTACACCTTTCATATGAATAAAATGAGTTTTTCCTACCATTTTTGGAGTTACTAAATAATGTGAATGGAGTTCTTTGAATGAAGTTATTTGGAGTTACCAGTGTATGTGATTTGAGCTAGGCGTATGAACACTCAAGATTTGGCCACTCGAGGGGTTGTAGATCAGATAGATAAGTATTTTACTTTTAATTTTGTACTTTCATTTAGTAGATAACAATTGAATTGAAGTTTACTTTCATATGTGTAATTGTATTAGGACTAATTGTGTAGGTTGTAGCTAAGTATGCATTCTTTGAGTTCAGTGTCTAAATTTTTAGATCACCTTCTTTCAATTTTTTCAGATTGTTAAATCATTTTCTACTAGTTGTTTAGATTGTTATCCCTTGATTAGAGATCAATTTTTCCTAGCTTCTTTACAAGCTTTACTTCTTCAGCAATTTATACATTTATTATTTTAATAATTTCCTTGCTTTCTAGTTTAGTTGTTATGCTTTTTAGATTCAAATTTTTCTGCTTTCTAGTTTAGTTATTTCAAGCTTTCAAGATAGATGATTTCCTACTTTCTAATTCTAGTGGCTTCTTAGTTTAGAGTTTTATTTCAACTATCCAGTATTTAGGAAACCTGGGAAAGATAGTCAAGATGTTTTCTATTGCATATAGCCTTCAAACACTACCCAATTGATATATTAATGTGTTTATCAACTAAAGTGTTAGGGCCTAACAACAACCTATCATTTCCCCAAAAATGAAAACACCAAACACCTAAGGGATCTATGGATTTGGGGTCAGTATGTTCTTGCTACAATGTTTTTTAGAGAGCTCAGAACTGTCATCATTCCCCAAATACACATAGAACTGGAAGAATGACATAAAGAGAGTGAAAACAAAGCACAAGACAAATGGAAAAGATAAAGAAAAAGAAAAGGAAAATAATTTTGGGTCAATATGAAAGAGACATGGATGTCTCAATGCCTTGCGTCATCCCCAAAAGGAAAATACAAGAAAAATGAAAAATGAAATAAAGGTAAAAGGGATAAAAGATTTATGACATAGAGAAGAATGAAGGTATAAATAGAGGAATGGCACCAAGAAAGAGAGACACAAAATATAACAACATAGGGATCATGTCACACACATGCAATCATACCAAAGAAAATGAAAAGGAAATAATGCAAAATACAAGTAAGGCACATGTGAGTCAACCTAAAGTAGGTCATCTACATCCAAATAATGTTCATTGTATGTAGAAGGAAAAAAACTAGGCAAAGGGGCAATGGAAAGTTTCAAACTAGGGTCATCACCTAGTTCAACACTCTTCTTAGAAGAATTATTGTTTAAGCTCATAAAAGAGGAAAATAATGTATTCAATTCATTATGCACTTCCTCATCAATTTTAGCAATCTTATCATCGTCATCCAATTTTATTACAATAGGAGGATGAAGCGTAATGTCCAAGGAAGGGTTTAACTCCTTTTGCAGTTGTGGTATAGGATATTTTTTTTGTAGTGAGGGAGACTTATCGTGCATTGATTCAGTCAAGTTTGGATGTTGATTTTCTTTATTTTTTTCTTCATTAAACTTGCAAGCAAGGGCATGACGTCTATGCCTACACTCTCTAGAATTTTTTTTATTTTAGTTTTGTTTTCAAATTTTGTAAATATGTAGGAGTGGGTTTATCAACTATAAATTTCTTTGCTTCCCTAGGGGGAGGAACAAAAGGAACCACAAGAGGCTATTCAACCACTTTCTCTTTTGGCTTGTAAATTTGTTTGATTCTAGGAGGCATGGTAGTTTCAATGTCTACATCTTTTGGAAGATGTCATGGGAAGAGTTGTGGTAGGTTGATCTTGATTTTGTGTTATTTCTTTAGGTTCAATCATGGTTTCATCAAGGATGGTAGGCTCATTTGAAGTTTCTGGCATGTTTTTAAGGGACAATTCTAGAATTTTCATTGCCTTGAATTTTTGATAAAATTTGAAAAAGAAGTCCTCATGGGATCTAATAGGTTCCATAGGATTGGGCCAAAAGAAATCTAAGGAAAAGTTCCCTTTTAGCAATGCAGGATTAAATCTATTGTGATGCAAAATATAGATATCATTGTAAAATGAAAACTTTAAGCATTTATGCAGAACCGAAGGGACTACCTTCATGGAGCAGAGCCATGGATGGCTAGGCTTCACACAAAATTGGTCTGACTCATGATGATGGAGAATGTGGAATCTAACTCTTTTGGTCCTATCATTAAAGGTAGTGTGATCGATCCTATTGTAGGGCAAGAAAAACCATTATGTTTCTTGATCCATTCTCTCAATTTACCATATATGTCTTGGTAAAGTTCATGCACAACCAAGAATTCTTTAGTGATCACATTCTCTCCACAGACATGATCTATTAATATCCTATTAGTGGGCTTGTCATTAATTTTGTTGGCTATGTAAAGAGGACCATTAGGTGCATTTTTGGGTATATCTTTCAAAGAGAAAGAAATATCAAGAGGCTTTTTAGTTCGGAACTTACAAGGAATGACACATATCACTCCTACCATCTCATTTGTATGATCATTGTCTATAGGATTATGTTGATCAATATCATCATCATCCATATCAACATTCATCACATCATTCTTTTTAGTTTCACTAGTTTTGAAAAATGAAATATTGTGATTTGGCATGGGGTTAGTAAATATTTGCAAGTTCTAGTTAGGAGGGGCTACAAACTTGTTTCCTTTATAATTAACACCTCCAACAGAAAGACGACCAAAATCAATGAGGTCTTGCACCAGATGTTGAAGATGCTTACAATGCTCTGTATCATGTCCATTTTTTCAGTGATAATGGAAAATATGCATTTGATCTAAAGCTCAAAGGTAAAGGATTCTTAGGATTGAGTGTCTTAATAGGAGGCAAGGTGATGATTTTTTGTTCTAAGAGTTGTGACAACGTACTTTGGAGGGTATCGGGTAAGGGAGTGAATTATCTTTTTGGGTCCCCATAGCTAAAGGGTATCATGGTTTTCATATTAACTACTTGGTTATTGACATTCTGAGTTATTTGTTGAGGGGGATTTAATTTAAGGAAACCTTTGTTCAGTTTTCTAAAAGTTTGGGATTTTTTTTGGTTTGTGGTATCAGACTTCTCGATTTGACTAGAGGTCGATTTTGTATCTTGACTACTAACCAAATTCTAATAATCACGAAGGGTAGTACACAAGTGGAGAAAGGACGAGAATTTCATCATGGTAAGCTTATCTTGTATCTTACTTTACAAATTTTCTATGAACATCTTTTGAAGGTGAGGATCGGGAACCTTAACATCAATTTCAGAATAAAGTGATTGATAGTGTGAGATGAAGTCAGTTATCTTTTCTTATTTTTTCTTTCATCTCATCAAATCAGCCAAGGTCACCTTAGGAGTCATATGCACTTGGGAATGGTTGAAAAATTCCTCAACAATTTCATTAAATAAATGAATTAAGTTGTTTAGTAAAGAGGAAAACCACTCTTGACAAGGAAATATCTTTCCAGGACCTAGGGAAAAGCTTAGCCAAGGGTTTATCATCAAGGAAAAATTAACTACACAAGGCAATGTAAGCATTAACATGGTTAGAAGGATCTCCCTTTCCTCCATGTTTCTCAAATCTAGGCACCTCTACATCTTGTGGCATTGGTGTTCATAATATCTCTAAAGACAATGGGCTACTTTTGACATAATGGGTAGGTGGACCATTTTGATTTTGATTGATGGTGGATACTTACTTTTGAAGGGATGAAACGGTTTGTAAGAGTTGTTTTATGAGAGGGTCATTGCTTTTGTTATGAGATGTAAGTGAAAAAGGTGAAGGGGTGTATGTGTTCGAGGGGTAAGTGAATTGCATGATTATAGGTAGTAAAGTGGTAGGAAATATGACATGTGATGCCACAAAGGTACTAGGGATGCTAGCGGAAATACCTAAGGAAGGAATCACATTACTAGTTGGTTGCATTGTTGTTGTGACTTGAGGGTTGGTATAGGTAGGAATTGAGGCCATTGTTGTGAGAGGGGGAATTTGAGTTCCTCCTTGGCTTGTGACATTGCTTGTAGGTAAATGATAACTAGTGGTTGAGGGGAAGTCTTTTCCAAATATTTAAACTATGTTTTTCACAAGGTTAAGTCAATCTTCACTTTCAAGCATGTGGTGAATGTTATCCATAGTAGGGATGGCCATAGTTGAAATTTTGTCATTTTGCACTTGATGTTTTAGGTTTGTTGAGTCTTCATGAATTTGAATGATGTTTTTTTGTAGACTATTATCAACTCTTGTTTCATCATGCATGAAACTACTTGAAGGTAAGGAATTCTTGAGGGTGTTGTCCATACCTAGTGTACTAGTGTCAATACTAGGAGTGAAAGGGCTAGAAAACCAAAGTCCATGACGATTGTGCTATCATGGGATGACATGAGTCTTGAACTTTGTCTCACTACAATATTAGCAATATGACACCAAATACTCATGAAAGGGCTTATAAATGAATGCAATGCAATATAAGCTAAGAAAAATGAAATGACTATAACTGAAACTCTATAAACTGAAACATTAAGGTATAAAAAACAAACAAAAACTTGGAAACATTGATTTAAATGCTGAAAAATGCAATTCAGAATATGCACAGGGACCGATTTTTCGAAGATGGCAAATGAGTCAGAGTAGATTTTTTTTTCAAAATTTTAAAAAAAATTCAATTGGTTTTTATGCTTTTTATGATGTATGATGTAAATACTAAGTGCATATGTAGATTTTGTTTGATTTTCAATGAAATAAGATGCAAAAATGCACACTATATGAGCTTTCACTAATGTAAAACTTGAAACCCTAGAATGCCAATTAACTAATGCAAATCCTAATGCAATGTTAATGCAAGCAAGATCTAGGATGATGATGCACTCCAAATCAGAATTATATTATTCTAAACGTATGTTCACTAAAATGAAACAATGGGAAAACAGTGTAGGATTGTTGCATATGGATTAGGACATAGAAGAAATCACTTTCCTTTTCTTTGGTTTCACTCAAAGATAACCCTAGAGATCTCAATGAAAAGGAAAAAGAGATCTTGTTGTAGGGTTGTCCTAGGGGATAAATGTAAACTAATGATGGGTTCACCACCAATTAAGAACTTGGAAAAAACTATGAAATGCAAGATGAAATGCAAATCCCTAATATTATGCAAACTTGATTTAATTGACCTAAAAATACAAGTAAAAAAAAAACAAAAAGATGCAAGCTAGAATGTGTGCACCTAAAAATTTGAAGATGACTAGAAGGAGTCCTAAAATACTAGAAATGTTGACTTTTTGACCTAGTAGGACTCATTCACCATTCTGAGTGAATCAGTCCTAGTTTTGGATTTTTGCATAGGAGCAGGTTTCAGGCAAAAGGTTATCTAAATCTACAAATATCTCTATTAAACACCTATAGTGGAACTCATTTGCCACTTGTGGCGAATCAGCCCACTTTCACTTTTTTTTGGGGGTTCAAAACCTAAGTTTGTTCCTCTTAGTCTGCTCTATCCTTCCTGATTGACTTCCAAATTTGAAACCCATATCTGCAACCTATAGGTTATCTCCAAGTATCTCCAATGCTTGATGACAACTTTGACAAGTTTTGATCTCGTTGAAAAATTTTCTCCAATCTTGCTCCTTAGGAAATCTACAACCTAGACCTATAAATCACACTCAAAGGAGAGGGAAAAATGTTGGGGGGTTACTAGAAATGGGTTTTCCTTGGTAAAACCCCATTTTGGAAACCAATCTTTGAAATGAAATCAAATAAGAATGGAGAATGATCAATAAACAAATAATTTTAATGTTGCAACTCACCAAACCCTTGTAATAAAGTGTTGTAAATATGCTTGAGATTGTTGCAATGTATGTGGATCTTGACTCTTGCTTGAATGATGTTGATCTTGAATGAAACACTTGCTTGAAATATAAAACCCTACATCACAATTGTTAACACAATAAAAAACATGATGTATGAAATCTTTGACATAATTCTTGATGCTTAAATGTTTCTCTAAAATGCTTGATAATCTACTCTTCAAGAATCTTGAATGCTCTTGTGAACACAAACTTGCTATAATGATGAATAGTTGAATGGTTAGGGATAAAATGGGTGAAAGAGCCTTGTATTTATACTTAATTATGTAAGAATTCTCGAAATTACAACACTACAAGATGACATAAAATCTAGGAGGATAAATTTTTTCCAAGAATTTGAATTAATTTTAAATTTTATCTAAATTAGACTCATTTTCCCAAGGTGGTGAATGAGTCCCATAAAGCATAATGTATGGTATCTGTGTGAACCCCCATCCTAGTACCTACAAAACAACATGAGTAAACAAGTTAAACAAGGAATTGCAAGCTAAAACAAGGATTCCCCATGAAATCCATTTACAACATCAAATTAGGAAGAAGATAATGAAGAACACAATGAAAATGACAAAACAAAGATTAAATCCTAATTAGAAAAGCAAACAAATGATCCCATGGGGGAATTGGTGCCAATTTGATGTGAAAATTGGCCCTTTCCCAATCCCTAAGATGCAAGCTTGATATGTTGAAGATGATTGATCCACTTTGATGGTGAGAGATGAGAGCTCCAAGCCAAAATCTGCAAAAAAACCTAGCTAAGAACTCAAGATTGATGGATGAGAATGGCTAAATATTTTAGCATAATAACTTTGCATAATTTGTGGATGATCAAATGAGGATATGAGCTCTTTATTTATAGATTTCTGAGATGGATAAATGTCCAAATTTGATCAATGTGGGACTAACATTCATCCAATGGCATGATGCCACTTGTCAATCTATGAATGGATGAAGGATGTGCAAGATTTGGGAAATGTGCCAATAAATGCATAATTTTGAAATTCAAATTTGTTGAAATGACTTGCAAGAGGGAAGGGAAAATGCAGTAAATGCCACTTGGCTCAAGGCAAAGCACATGTAAGATGAAGTTATTTCCTTGTTCGATGTACATTTTGACTTGGAATTTTTGAATTCAAATTGAGAGAATATTCCAAAAGATGGCTTGTGAGGAAAATAGAGATTTAATAAATGAATTAAATCTATTTTCATGTGCAACTTGCATTATCTAGAGGATGGGACATGAGATGAGATTAAATTAATCAAGGGTTAATTAATTTAATGAGAGAAGTTAGATGATGTGACCTATTTGACTCAAATTTATGGATTTATTTAAATCAAATAAGAGAGGAATATGGTACGAGATTAATTAAATAAGGATTTTGATTTATTTAATTAAAAGAGATGGTGTTAGATTAAATCAAATAAGGTTTTAATTTATTTAATTTAAGGGATAGACTTTAGATATTTAATCAAATAAAATTAATTTAATTAAATAGGGATAATTAGATCAGATGAATTGATTTAAAAAACAAAAGAGATGACTTGATTAGATAAAATGATTTATTTAATTAAGAGATAGAAATTGATGAATTTAATCAAATAGGGGGATTTGATTAAAGGGTTAGACTGAGGGATGATTCTGGAAGAAAGATATTAGTAGTCAGGATCAGATGCACAATGCCAATCAGTATATTTTATGTGTCTACATTTTTCCCCTCTTTGAAGTAATGCACTCGTTGCGTTGGTTCAAAGAATAAATGATCTCGATCAAAGCCAAAAATTTTGATATTTTCAAAAACTTGCCCCACTGTTGCATGGTGAGAGAAATCATGCCATTATAATGCCCCCTTGAGAGATTGGACAAAAAATTCAATTTTTTCGTGATCTCGCTAAAAAAATGACAAAGTACCCAACCGGTCCAAAAAGGCTCTAGGAGACTAAAAATTTGTCTAAATGAAATAAAACAATGTAAAACAGGCCTCAATTGGACAAAAACATGTTCAGGAGTCCAAACCCTAGCAAGACAGCTAAACAGGGTGAAAAAACCCTAATTTTCATGCTTAAATGGGGCCCGAGGGGTCACTTTCAAGTCATTTTCAAACACTTCGAATAGTGACCTCGACATTTGAGTTCAAACCTCCTGATGATATGGCGCAACGACAACTTCCTCTGCACATTTTGGATCAAGTTCAGACGTACCAGTGGCCAACTGGCATCAGGGCACTGATAAGTGGTCCTTACCCTAGCTTTGTCTTTCATTTATTGCTTTAATTAATGCTTTAAAGACTTGGTTCGCCTACAGCGGCGCTATATAACGTAGCTCAGAAGTCAAACTACATCGCTCGGTGTGATATAGCATTGTCGTGGTGTAGTTTGGAGTTTAGAAACTCCGACGATGAGCTCGGGGCCAACGAGGTAGTTTGGAAAGTGCGACGTAGCGGTCTTAATTTAACTCAAAGTGTGCCACTGGGAGGGAAATTGCACCACGGTGGTGCGATTTTTCTCTTTTTAGCCCTAGCGCTAGAGTTTGATTAAAATCAAATTGTGATGCCATCATGGGTTGCATCGCTAGGGAAGTTTCTGGAGTGCTCGATCAAAATTTTTTCAAAATTTTCAATACGTTGACCTTCGTTGATGCAGGACATGGTGAGGGAGCTCTACTTTCAGGAGCATAGGTCACGAGACCTAGCTTAATACTTGTGGGCCCTGAGCGAGAGGGACCAGGATCGACTTCATATTGTGGGGTTGTGCCACATTGTGTATGTAGCATCTCTGCGCACTCACCTAGGGATCGTTGTTTCATCTTCCAACTGGTGAGGCCACTGTCACTCTAGAGGATGTTTGGTGTATTTTACGATTTCCTATTCATGGTCACCGGGTGATCTTTGACATGGACAAGGGACATGAGGCCAACTTCTGATTCCTTGCTACTGATGAGATTGTCTTTTGTGAGGGGCAGATAGAGCTTGAGTGACACAAGATCCTAGCACCCCTTACCGATGGGTGATTACAGCTATCATTTCGGGTCTTGTTTCCCCTAACAGGAAAGGGCAATACTTCAGTCCTACCTGGGGATCCTGCTAGGAGTGGATGGTTCGAGACAGGCTAGTTCATTTTGCTTGGGGGCCTCTACTTCTAGGTTCACTTTACAGAGACCTCCATGAGTACATTTATATGGACGGTAGAGCGCTGGGAGTGGGGGTGACTCTACTTCATGTCTGGACGTGGGAGCACATTTATGTGCTACATCCACATGTTGTTCTAGTTCCGATGGGGGTAGATGATCCCCTTGTGACACGATACAGAGGCGGTGTGTCTTTTACTCATACTGGCGAGCACAAGATCTCCTATTGGAGGAGAGTCTTGGATGAGATGCAGGTTTTCACCTGGTGACCCTACCTTGGTCGGCCCAGATGGGCCAACAATGCCGATCAAATATTCTACTACCGTCAAGACCGGTACATGCAGGGGTGGGAGCATACTATGGTTGAGAGGTACCTACCTAGGTGCATGTAGCATCAGTTTGGGGAGCCACATGATCATCCTGATGGTGATTATGTAGCTGTCTTTTCCCGCACCATGACACAGATTTCATGGGGGTGATATATTCCTGCTTTAAAGGCAGTTGATAGTTTTTGACAGTTGGTAGCCCGACCATGGGCTTATGATCAGGGTTTAGTAGATCCAGGCACCACTCAGGCCTACAGGGATTGGTTCTAGCCTCCTCTTCAGTTGATGATTCCAAGTGCAGTCCCTGATGTGTAGTGAGTCAGAGGCAAAGGGGGAGGTCGAGGATGGAGAGCTAAGATTCGACAGGACCCGCCACTAGTACCCCCAGTCCAACCAATGCATGGAGATGTGCACATGTAGGACTAGCAGTAGGATCCACCACGAGACGAGGATCAGCCTCAAGTGCAGCCATAGGTGCAACAACAGGTGCAACTGGTGGGTCAGGCAGATGCGCAAGATACTTTGATTGCACAGCTGTAGGCCCAGGTTCAGGTCATGACAGCCGAGAGAGACCAGGTGAGGGTTGAGAGAGAGAAGCTCAAGGCCGAAAGGGATCAGCCCATGCAGCAAAGATAGGCTGCAGAGCTACAGGTAGCTACCGAGCTAGGCCGTAGGAAGCAGATAAAGAGCATGACAACCTCCTCTTCCTAGGGTACAGTGTTAGTTTGATCCAATAGGGATGCCATCCGAGCGGCAGAGTATTATCGGTGGTCTTATCATGAGGTCGTACCTAGAGTAGAGTGGTTCCCAGAGTATTTAGAGCAGGCCAGCCATAGACTAGTAGAGGGTCACAGTGACAGGGGCGAGGGAAACATTCATAGGGACTGAGCTTGATCAAGATGTTATGATAACTTTTGTGCCTTATGGGCTCATTTTTGATAGCTCGATGGGCCTTTTGTACTGATTGACACATATGTACAGTGATCCAATTTATTATTGTACTATGACAATTATGTGATGAGATATATATATGATCCGATGATGATTTTGATGTGATGCACTGTGTTCTCTTTATGTATGATTTTACTTCTATATGTTGTGGATGCTTTTATTTTTTAATGATGTATGCATTATGATTATGACTAATAGATCCATATTATGTTAACCTATGATATGAAAATGTGATGATCTATTTATGATAATACAAATGTGATGGTCTATTTATGCAAATGTGAAGGTCTATTTATACAAATGTGATGGTTTGATATATGAAATGATATGATCTATGGTGCACATGCGAAATGATATGTTGAATATGATTATATATGTGATGATTATGGATGGATGTATGCTTTGTAAGTGATGGATTGTGATATGATGCAAATGAGATGGTTTTATGTAATGCCAATGAGGCAGTTTTTTAAGATGCTTAGAATAACAAATGCTATTATCCTAAACATATTAAATGATGATGTAATGTTTGTGTTGTATTTTAATAGGGTGCAATGATATGTTAATGCAAAGTGATATGATGATGCGTAATGTGGTGAGATGATTTCATGATGTTATGCAAGTATATATGTCAATGAATTAAATTCCTATATATTTATTGTTTATGATTATGCAAAAATGATTATGAAATGCTTTTGTTTATGCTATGATTTATGTGATAGGTGGTAATGTGAAATGGTTATGAAATGAAAATGAATGTTATGCGATGATTGATATAATGCCATGTGGTGCAATGTAATGAGTGAAATGCAATGAAATGGATGCACCTATCTATGAAGAATGGTTATGATAACTTGTTCATATGATGATTGAAATGCAATGCGTATGTTTCCCATATGATATGTTTATGTAATATGCTCATGATTTGTGGATGCAGGATCGATGAATATGATGGTGATGATGATGGACTGTCATAGTACCTTGTTAGTGTGGTTAGCAAGGAAAGAATAAGTCATTTCAACAAGACACAAGATGATGCAAATGAAAATGATGATGATGATGATGATTACTTGCTGAGGAATTGGGATTTTCAAAGGGCCAAATTTTCTTATGTTTGATAACACACATGGTACGATGCATCAAGGTATAGAAAACCAGGATGGCATTGTACCCAATTTGATGGACTTTGACTTGAAAAATAGATAGGAGTATTCTTGCTCACACCTGACATACGAAAACCTTGCTAGGATGCACTTCAGAAGTTTCAAACACCTAAGACTAAAACATGGAAAGGTAAACCTATCCATGCAATAGTCAACAAGTTCTCCTAGACCTCTTCCATACATACCTAACAAAACAAGTATTCTCCAAGGTTATATTAAAAGAACATCCAACAAACATAGTAGGCAAAAGATAATGATTGTTGCCCTATTCCTATTTCTCTAAATCCTCAGTTTTTGGGATATCATCGAGAAGTTCTTGGAATGAGCACAATAAGATAAGTCAAGAGATAAAGACAAAGTAAACAAACAAGTTGATGCTCTTCAATACCGCTAACCAAAATGGAATGTGTTTTGAAGGATAAGAACCAAAACTATTGCCAAAGGATAATGCCCATTGTAGGAAGGATGCATCCTAGGACATGTTAGTGGATGGCGGCACGTCATTTCATTTATCCAAAGTGTTCCTTCTGATAAATAATGCCCATCATAGGAAGGATTCATCCTAGGACATGATGTTATTAGATGATTGATATGGGAATATTTGGATGATGGACTATCGACACAAAGAATTGACCAACTTGCTTATGTACTGACTTAGACCTAAGACTTGATGTTTTGAGTTTTCATTTTTAAGCTACTAGACTTGTTTCTAACTATTTCACCAAAGGTTGAGGATGACAATCAATTTATTATGGATGGTGTTATTGTGGGTGCAAGTGAGATGAGACAGATGGATTTTTTCAAATATTTGGATGTTTTTTATCATTTTGAGATGTTTTGAGGCTATTTTTGCTATTTTCGAGATTTTCAAATGTTTTGATTTTTTTGATTTTCCAAATGTTTTGGGATTTTCTAAAATTTTAACCAAGAGACTAACCTAAAGACCTATCCTAGGGGTCTTGAGGGTTGATCAACAGATGAGCCTTTCCTACGTTATATACGTAGAGACCACGTAGTTCGACTAACAACTTGACCGATTTACAAATGAAGATATACATGATGAATTGTCAGTTTATTTATGACAGATTCCTAAAGGATTGACCTAAGTGTATCGAGGGATGATCAATGATCAACATTGCCTACGTTCAAGCTCAGAGACAATGTAGTTCGATAAGATGACTTTTTTTTACTTTTTGACCAACTTTTTGACTTGTTTTTGGATTTTGATATGTTTTGATGTTTTTGGATTTTGTGCTTTTTTGATGTTTTTGGATTTTCTGATATTTTGATGTTTTTGGATTTTCTAATATTAGGACTTCAAGAATATACACAAATCTGACTTGATGAAAACATGCCCCCAGTATGATGCAATAGACTACTCTGATAAAGGCAAGACAAACTAACCTTGAGGATGGGCCAAGTAGTACTAGGAGGGATCATGATACGAACACAGGACCAAGCTATGGTGTAGATGCGAGTGGATGAGTAATGGATGGAGATCCATATGCGATGGATGATGGATGGATGATGCAGAACAAGCCATAAAGATCTTGATGGATGGAGAGTGCTTATTTACGCAAGGCACCTATTTGCCAGGTTTTCACCAAGGTACTTGCCCAAAGTGCCACCAAAGTGGTTTTCACTAGAGGACAATTTTTTTCTTCTTTTTATATTTTTTTATCCTTTTTCTTTTTTTTTGGATTTTTTTGTTTTCACCAAGATGCCTGTTTGCCAGGTTTTTGCCGAAGTAACCATTTTTTCATGACATTTTCTAATTTTTTGACTTTTTGGTTCTATACCTTTAAATATTTAGGCATAAAACTTTCTGAGATGGGAGCTATTCATGGGCTCTTGCAGAGGTTCCCCTTCAAGTGTTGATAGATGATATGCCCCTGAATTGTAACTTGATGTGATGACGAATGGTCCCAGCCAATTGGGTTCAAACTTGCCTTTGCTGCTTGGGTTTGGGACATTCTTCTGATTTTCTTTTAAGACTAGTTCTTTGACTTGGAATGTCCTGCTTCTGATTTTCTTATTGTAGCTCCTTTTGAGTCTATTCTGATAGACTTGCAAATGATTCAAAGCATCTATACGTCACTCATCTAGTAGCCCCAGCTCATTTAGTCTTGACACCCAGTAGTCTTCATCAGTAATGAGGTTTTGTAGTGATATCTTGAGGGATGGGAGCTCGATCTTAATGGGGAGTACAACTTCTGATCTGTAGACCAAGGAGAAGGGGGTGGCACCGGTGGTTGTGCGGATGTTTGTTCAATAGGCCCAGAGGGAAAGATTAAGCTACAAATTCTAGTCATGACCTGGATCATTGACTATTTTCTTGAGGATTTTCATAATGGTTTTGTTTGTAGCTTCTGCTTGGCCATTTCCTTGGGGATAGTATGGGGTGGAGAAGTGATGTTGGATTTTGAATTTCTCACATAAGTCACGAACCTCCTGATTCTTGAATGGTGTCCCATTATCTCAAATAATGGCTTGTGGAACACCATAGCGACAAATGAGATAGTTTAGGATGAACTTAGAAATCTACTTCCTAGTTATATACATCATGGGTATGGCCTCCACCCACTTAGTAAAGTACTCCATTGTGGTTATGATGAATTTGTGGCAATTAGATGAGGTGGGTGTGATTTTTCCAATGAGATCTAGTCCCCACTGTGAAAAAGGCCATGGTGATGATAGGATGAAGCTCTTGAGCTAGAGCATGGATGAGGTCCCCATGCTACTTACATTGTAGATACTTTTTGGCATGTTCATGTCCTTCTCTTTCCATTGTGGGCCAATAATACCCCAAAATTTCTTGGCTATGGTCATTCCACTCGAGTGCGAACCACAGATACCGTTGTGTACTTTAGTTAGAGTGGTTAATGCCTCCTCAGCATTTAGGAAGTGCAATAGGATTCCTTCTATGCTCCTACGATATAGGGTATCACCTAGGATGAAAAATTTGGATGCCTTTTTGACAAAGTTTCATTTTAGGTTTGATGGTTAGTTGGCAGGTATGACTCCTAGATGAAGGTATGTGTAAATTTCGTTGTACCAAGGATCATTGGGACCAATGATTTCGCACACATATTCTAATTCTAGTACCTCAAATGCGGGAATGAGAAGCTGCTCAATCAAGAATTCATATTTTGGAACATTGTGGGGGATATCGAGCAAGGATCCGATTGTTGCCATGTCATCTACTGCTTTGTTGTTGGTTCTAGGAATTTTCTCAAATGTTATTTCAATGAAGGATTCTTTGAGATTCTCCACTAATTTCTTGTATGGAGTGAGCTTGTCATCCTTAGTCTGGTATTCATCATTCACTTGATTTATGATCAATTGGAAGTCTCCATACACTTTAAGAGCTATGATGTTCCATTGTACTACTATTCTAAGACCTATAGTCAAAGTTTCGTATTCCGTAATGTTATTGGTGCACGAAAATGCCAGTTTGTATGACCTTGGTATGCAATCCCCTTGTGGGGTGATGAAGAAGACACCATCTCCTGATCCATGTTGTGTGTATGAGCCATTGAAGTATAGTTTCCAGTAGTTAGCTACGTTGAGATTGAAAATTGATTCATCTAGAAACTTTGAGACAAGAGGATTCTCATAATAGATTGGTGCTTCTGCCAATTGATCTACAATGACTTGTCCCTTGATTACTTTCCTCTCCACATATTTGATGTCATATTCTGATAATATCATTACCCATTTTTCCATTCTTCCCATGAGCATTGCCTTTGATAGTAGATACTTGAGAGGGTCAATTTTGGTGATGAGCTTTATCTTGTGTGCCAACATGTAATGTCTAAATTTTTGTGATGCAAACACTACTGCGAGGCATGATTTCT
This sequence comes from Sequoia sempervirens, assembly GCA_007258455.2. Lineage (NCBI taxonomy): Eukaryota > Viridiplantae > Streptophyta > Pinopsida > Cupressales > Cupressaceae > Sequoia > Sequoia sempervirens. The sequence continues at coordinate 368,751,030 of VDFB02058242.1, read as the reverse complement.
CAATGAATGAATAGTTTAGCTCATGCCCAACCATTGTCTGGCTAATGTAATATATAGCCCTTTCTATTCCATTTCCATCATGCTAAGCTAAGAGGGCTCTAAGGGCTGGTGTTGTTGCTGAAATGTATAGAATCAATGGCTTTCTTGGGATGGGTGGCATTAAGACTGGTGGTGTTAGTAGATATTCTTTAATTTTGTTGAATTCCTCTTCACACTTGGTATCCCACTTGAATGCTACTCCCTTGTGGAGTAGGTGAGAGTATGGGTTATGTTTGTCTGTCAGTTGTGCTATGAATCGTTAGATGGATTGGAGTTTGCCTTGGAGACATCTTAGTTGCCTTAATGTTTTTGGTGCCTCCATCTCAAGGATTGCTTTTACTTTTGTGGGATCCACCTTGATCCCCCTCATTGACACTATGTATCATAAGAGCTTTCCCAATTGTACGCTGAAGACGCACTTCTTTGGGTTTAGTCTGACCTTGTACTCCTCTAGTCTATCAAAGATGGCACTTAGGGTTGCTATGTGATCTTTTCTCTTTCTTGACTTAGCTAGAATGTCATCAACATAGTCTTCGACTATTTTATGGATCATGTCATGGAATATCAATTTCATGGCCCTTTGGTATGTTTCTTCTACATTCTTTAGGCCGAATGGCATCATGTTCCAGCAGTAAGTCCCCCATGGACAAGTGAAAGTTGTCTTATGTTGATCCTCTTTTTCTATCATGATCTGATTGTATCCTGAGAATCCATCCATTAGTGACAACATCTCATGTCTCGCTGTCATGTCTACTATCATGTCGATGTTGGGAAGCGGAAAGTCATCTTTTGGACATGCCTTGTTCAAATCCCTGAAGTCTATGTAGATTCTAATATTTCCGTCGGGTTTTGAAATAGGTACCAAGTTTGATACCCATTTTGGATAGTCTATTGGTCAAATGAATCCTACGTCTAATAACTTTTTTAGCTCCATTTTGACCAATAGGGCAATCTGAGGATGCATTTTTTGAAGCATTTGTTTGACAGGCTTTGCTTCTGGATACACTGCTAAATGGTGGACCACATTCTTTGGATCAAGTCTTGGCATGTCAGCATAACTCCATGTGAAGTTTATTTTTCTTTCCCTTAGGAATGATGCTAGGAGCTCTTGCTCTTCTAATAGTAGTGATTCCGCATAGAATGTGTTATGCGGGGTCTCCTCTGTTCCTAGGTTGATAGGATTGCATTTTTCTGCCAAGACTGTTGACTTTTCCTTATGAATGGCTCTTAAAGGAAGATTGAATCCCCCATCCTCAAGTGCCTCAGAGTGGTTTTCACCATTGGATGAATCCTTTCTTTTTACTCTTTTCTTGTCAGAGAGTGCCACAGTGTGGTTTTCACTCAAGGACATGGATATTACTCTTAATTTCTCACTTTTGTGACTGAAGGATTCAATCATTTCCCCATAATAGGCATGTGTGTCCAACTCTATTGTAAACCTTGCTTTGTGATCTCCATCTAGAATGTTATCCTACAATCCCATGAATTCTGAGAGTGCTTCATTATTTTCAAATGTATCTAGAACTGGTGGTCCTCATTGGTCATAGTCGATGAGTTTGGGATATACTAGGTGGATCTCATGATTTTGATGGTCCGTTTCAAAGGGGAGGGTGCTAATCATACAAAGGGTGGTATCCTCAAATAACCTAGGTAGATTGGTCATGGTATCCTCATCATCGCTACTATTATAAATGTCAGTTATAAAGTTATGTATGTCTCTACCTATGGATATTGGTAAGTCTACTTCTGTGGGGGTTGGATGAGGAGGATTGTTAACCATTCTAACTAGAGGATTGTGGCCACGTATGGTTATACTTAGAGGGGTACATTCGAGGCCAATATTTTTTATTGGTAACGTCTTTGGCATGATAGGTATTATGAGCCCATTATCATTTTGCCTAAATCCTTGATTTCTGTCGTAGCCCATTGTGAGCATCATTTGCAGACCCTTGCTTCTGTCATCCATTGGTAATTCAAGTGTTGGTCTTTCATCATGATATAGCATGTGAGATGGATCTGCTTCAATAACCTCTTGGCCAAGGTCTCCCCATCTTGTGAATTCAGGGTAGTCTTCAGGAGATATTTTTGATGTAGAAGCTTGGTTTTCTTGTGGACGTCCCTGTGATCTAGGAGATTGTGGTAACTCTCCTACCACAAAAGCATTGTTAGGTATCTTATAGCTTCCACAACCGTCCTCTTGGATGATGAGCTTGATTTTGGAGATGGTGTGAATGGTAGGTGTCTCTGTCGTAGAAGTGGATGCGAGAGTGGCGGGGTTGATGTATGGTGTGGATGGGCCCTCATCATTTTTTGGTACTTGGAGGATTTTGTAATATTTTGCTTCAAGATTTTTGAAATACGAGAAAGGTTTGGGATCTCCATGGATGGTAACTTCTTGTCTGTTATGTGTAAATTTCACACATTGGTGGAAAGTTGATGCCACTACTTTCATCACATGGATCCATGGACATCCTAAGAGGATATTATATGGCAAGTCGAGGTCCAAGACCTGACAAGTGGTTTCCATGAGAGCTGGCCCTACTTGAATAGGGAGTTTGATATTGCCCTGAGACACTCTTTCTTGGTCATCATATGCTCTTATCATGATTCCCTTTCATTTGTTGATGGAATCTTCTGATATTTTCAATTGCTTGATGAGACTTAGGGAACATATGTTCAAGCCTGCACCTCCATCCACCAAGACCCTTTTGATTTTTCTCTTATGTACTATGGCTTCCAAGTGAAGTGCACGGTTGTGAGATGGTTGGGCAGGGAAATCCTGATCAGAGAATGTAAGAAGATTAGGCATAATGATATTTCTGAACATAGCTTGGAATTGCTCTGCATCGAGATCTGTGGGGACAGTGGATGAGGCTAACACTTCCTCAAGGATCTTCTTATGAGCTGATGATATTTTTAACAACTCCATGATGGAGATGTGTGCTAGTGTTCTCTTGAGTTGATCTAGGACATTATAGCCATTAGGAGTGGATCTAGATGCAGGGACTCTGTTTGGTTGGGATGATCTTATAATGGTTACTTTTCTGCCTCTTGTGGTGACTCCACAATCTTCAGAATAGGCGCCATTGATAGTAATGACAATGCAGTATTCATCTAAGGAGGTGACGATTGTTTCATACACATGATTTACTTTTCAGTGGATGCCTTTTCCCTTTATCCTTGTTGTTCCCTTTGTTGCCATGATTCGGCATTAGATTCATGTATATTTTAAGATCCTGATTTCTTGTAGGTTGTTCCATGTTTATGATTCTTTTATCGATGAGATCTTGAACGATGTTTTTCAATCTCATGCAATTGTTTGTGGTATGGCCTTTGATTTTATGGAACTCTCAAAGTTGATTCTCATTATACCAAGGAGGTTTTACATCCGATTCTTGGTAATTTTCAAAGGTAGGAGCCTTGAGTTTTTTGTCAATCAACTTTTTCATTATGTCTTCGAATGGTTCCCCCAAAGTGGTGTATTTTCATTTGGGATAACTCTTGTGCTGAGGTGGTCCTCTTTGGTCATTAAGGTTATTGATTGTTGGATTTTTCTTTTCCTGGTGTGTTGTGTGATGAGTGTTTTGGTGTTGTGTTTGGATTTGACATGCGGGTGTGTTTTGGTGAGGAGCACTAATGACCACCTTGGCATTGACGACACCATCATTAGTGATGTTTTTGTTCCTTGCCCATGTGCGAGGTTTATCGTTGTAATTGGATGGTGGGCAATTTTTTTGTTGTTCGTGGTATGATGTTGATTTCATGGGTTGAGTCACAAGGGCTCTTTTGATGCTAAGCGCCTTGGGGATCAACTGATCATATGTGGTGATTCCTTGAACCTTGAGATGAAATTCCAAGCGGCCTTCAAGGTTGGCTATGATGGTGCAAAATTGTTGTTCTTTTGGCATGGTCTACTTGCTCTGATTGGCCTTGGATCACCATCATTGTAGGAATGAGGCAAATGATTCTCCCTTTCCTTATTTCAGAGCCAAAAGTTCTTCTAGACTAACATCCATTGTGATGTTGCATGCATAGTTCTTAATGAATGCATCCATAATTTCTTGAAATGTTCTAATGCCTGAGGGTAAGCGAGAGAACCATTCCATAGCATGGCCTACCAAGCTCCTAGGAAATAACCACATCAGATAAGTATCATCATAGGCGACCTCCATGCAATGAACCTGGAATTCCCTAATGTGATCTTCAGGGTTTCCCATCCCTCGATATTTGTCAAATTTGGGGATCTCGAATCCCTTGAGGAATGGTTTCATTATTAAGATCCTATCAAATGGATAGGGAAACAAGTTGCTTGGTGTTTTGGTTGTTCACCCTGATTGAAGGTCGAGCATTTGTTGCAAGAGAAACCTAAGTTGTGTCATCACATCATTTTGGGGATTAGGGGGTGGGATGAAAGTGTTTTGGGCTGTTTCAATCATGGGTTGGATGGGTGGGTTGGTTGGTGTGTTGTTCAATGGTATCTGTATGTTTTCTAAGTGAGGTAGGTTTCCACTTGCTTTTGTATGAACAATGCTTTTTGTTGATCTTGTTGCTGCTGCACTAAGATTTGTGCTTGTTTTTGCACTTTTTGTTGTTCCAACAATGCTTGTTGTTGTGCTTATTATTTTTCCAACAACGCTTGTTGTTGGGCTGCCAATTTTGTTGCTTCTTGCTACTCTTGATATTGCTTTTAATGCATGCTGATATGCTTGCAATTGCGCTGTTTGTCTTTGTGCATGAAGTTGTGCTTGATATTGAGCTTGTTGTGCCTAATATTGAGCTTGTGCTTGTGTTGCTATTTGTTGCAATAGAAGTTGTGCTTGAGTAGTCTTTTGTGCTTGCAATGCTTGTGTGGCTTGTGCAGCTTGAGCAGCTTGTTGTTGTTGTTGCTGCAATAAAGCTTGGGCTTGTGTGGCTTGTTGCGCTTGTAATGTGGCTTGTGTAGCTTGGGCAGCTTGAGCAGCTTGTTGAGTAGCTAGGTAACGGATTTTTTTTTTTCACTTTTTGGAATCCCCTTTGAAAATCAGCTTGCAATGCTGCGTTGTATTGGTTTGATGTGGTGGAAGTTGGTGGTGGTGGGGGTGGTGGTGGATTTAGAATAACGTTTGTGGTGGGTGATGATGTTGTGTTGATGTTTTGAGTGTTGGATGGTGGTTTTGATGTGATGGTTGGTCCTTGAGATACCATTCTTTGTGATGTTAGGGGTGTGTTCGATGATGTTGCAATTGCTTATGCATTTATTGCCTGTTGTTGTGATGTCAACAACAAGTTTTGATCATTTTACATAATGATTTTTTTGATATTTAGGATGTTGTTTTGATCAATACTTGGTAGAGGGGGAAGCCCTAAACCAAGGAGTGGTGTGGATGATAATGGTAATGGTGGGAGAGGTTGAAATGTGAGGGGTGTGAGCTCTTGTGAGAATTTTGTGGTGTCGAATATGCCTCCCGGTCCGAACATATCTCCCTCTTCTTGTGAATTTGTGAGGAGAGGTGTTTGAGGTGTTGCATGAAAAAATGATGATGATGGATCATGATGGAAGGTGAGAGGAACATTTTTGTGTAATGGATTTTGGGGTATGTTTTGTTCCAATATGATGTTTGCATCCAAGTTTTGATAATTAACAAGGGGGTGTGTTTTAATAGCATTGAAAAATGAATTTCCCTTATTAGCGTTAGGTTGGGATGGAGCAAAAGATGTCATGATTTTCGGAATGTTTTGCGTGATGTTTTGAGATGGGGGTGTAGATGAAATGGGAATGGTGGATGAGATTGGAGGAAAAGAAGTCTCTACTATAGTACTCACATCAAAATCCAAAAGTAACTTGGCCCCTTGTTTTTCTAGTTCAAGCATGTATAACGAAGGGTTGAGCCTCATCATGATGTTGATGATTTTATGGTTCTCCAGATTTTGGAGCATTTCAGTCATTTCCTCGTGAGACATTCCAAAGGTAAGGTCCTCTCCTTGGTTTTCTTCTTGCATATTTTGCGATGATGAGAGGGTCAAAGGATTACTTGATTCAGTAGGATTCATTTCTATGTTTGGTTGGCTAAGATCGCTTGAAGCAAGTGTTTCTTTGTTGGCTTCCATACTCTTCTTGTATTGAGATCTAGTTAGAACCATAAAACAATGATTAATTTTCAAGAATATGGGAGATGAATCTCTTGATTCTTTGGATTGATCTTTATTTAATGCCCAAATTAGAAAGTTTTAGTATGTCTTGAGGATCGAAAGGTGATGATATGATGATGATGTTGGGGATGGATGATGCGGATGTTATGATCTTTTGGTAAATCTTGAAGGAGATACTAGGCTTTTGGGACTTTCGGATGTGTTTCAGATTTTTATTTTGATTTGATATTGGATTTTGAAATTTTATCCTTGATTTTTATTTTGATTTTCTTTTTATTTTGAACAAAAGACCCTAAGATATTGGATGATGATCTAAGGGATAGATTTGTTCAAAGGATGGTAATTTGAATATGTGCGGGGAGAAGGATGCATCTACCCACACCTATTCAAACAAGATGATAGTTTCACTAAGTATATGGAGAAGGATTCATCTACATATACTAAGCTAGAAAAGATGGTTTTGATATCTTTGACTAAGAAAATGCAAAAGGATGCATCTACACATACCTAGCCAAAGGTGATTTTGATAATGTTTTCACGGATTTAGTCTCAATGATTTTGATGATTTTTTATTTTGCCAAAAAAGCCTAGCATTAGGATGATTTCAAGATTTTCTTAAGGTGGTGGTGAGATGGTGTTTTTTTAGAAGGATGGATGAAAAAGATTTTGACTTGTTTGGATCCTAAGATGAACCTAAAAATGACACTTTTTTTGCCTAGACCTAGGTATTGAAGAGTATACAATGCTTCTATAGACCCTTGTAACCAAGAAATGATTTCATTTGAACATTCATTTTCGGATTTCCAACCAATAATTTTTTCTTTGGGGATTTGGACTACTTTGAGAATCGTGAGTCTTCAACACATATGAAAGTTCATTTTGCTTAGTTTGGCTTAATGGCTTTATTTTACCAAAAACACTTTGTTTGATTAGGTTTTCAAACTAAGATGTCCAATGTCTTAATTTCCTCAAACCCAACAAGATATGTTATGTGGGAATTCGATGAACTTAAGGCAAGGATTTTCCTATTGTTTACTTAAGTAGACAAATCGAGATGTAATCCAATGTTTAGAAACCTCTAAGGATGTGAATCCCAAGGGAAAGCAATAACATATGGATTGAGTCAATTGTATTTGTCTCCAAAAGGTTTTGAAGTTTGGATGATGATGTTAAGTGTTGGTTTTCAAGATGTTTTCGATCAAGCAATGCATTTTGTAACCCAAGAATAAGTACAATCCTATGGATGTGCAAAACAATATTTGTTGGATTCCCACTTGGACAAGTCCAACTACGCTTATCTCTAGCAAATGGTTAGATGCTTGATCCCACTAGCTCCCCTCCATGACACTCACTTATATGGGGCAGCCAAGCATCAACACCCATGAAACTCCCATGGCATGTTTTCCATTTCTACTAAAACACTGTAAAAGTGTGGGGTGGCTTCAGAATGACCGTTCTTGCACCAACAAATAGATTAAAGGATTTTGGAAAATTCTAGCACATGGGTTTTAATAAGGACTTTCCATTTGTGGAGATTGACCCATATGGCAAGAGTCCCCTTTCAGATCCATCTTGTTGGAATCAACCACGTGATATTGGCATTTACTTCAATACCCACATTTATATACTGGTTGGAAATACTCTTGGCTTTAGAGTGTTACCGGTTGAGTCGTTCCCTTGGGTGAGTACTTTTTCCACAAGGCAGGCCCTCTAGGATAAACAAAAGTGAATGAAGAACAATATTTGTAACTCAATCAATCCTTGTTAGCAACAAAGAGAGAGAATATACACAACAATGCCCCCACTTACACTTGCACAAGATGTTCAATTTAAACCCAAATCAAAGTGTGGAGGTGATTGCTTTATCTCACCCTAAAGTCATGAAAAAGGCCTTTTGATTCTCAAGATCGCTGTAAAGCATGAGAGAAGCACATACATCCTTTTTCAATGCCTCTAGTTTAAGTAAGCCTTCACGAAAAACAAAGTTACACTTGTTATTTTTAAATCCACAAAGCAAAATGTGAGTTCTTTTTTAGCACCAAATGACAAGTGAGACATTTTGTTCAATTGTTTAACCAAAAAAAAATTTAGTATGTTGTTGATCCTATTGTTCATTTTAGCCTTTGCAAGAAGAAATTGAAAGATCCTTTTTAAACCCAAACAAAAATTAGTGTCCTAAGAAAGAAAGAATAAAAATTTCTTAACAAAGTGTTAAGCAAACACTAAAGTGTTTAAAAACACTGTGGTTTGATGAAACATCCTCCTCATGCTTCTCCTTTCTTCGTTTTTGATTTCCAACCTACAAGGAAGAAAAACTAGTCATATTCTGGAAAATACAGAGACAAAAAAGTAGAAAACAGAGAAAAAATTAATCATTAATCAAATAACATGTGTTAAAATTAAATTTCGCCTTTTTACTCCCTTCCAGCATCGCAACTTGTAACTGCGTCACAGTTTGATTTCCTAGCGGTCCTCTCACAGTGCTAATTGCTAGTCAGTGTCGCTTTGTGTCAGGACAGAGAGCTCAACTGTGTTGCAATTTTAGTCTAGCATCATAGTTTTCTTCCAGTGTCGCAGTTTGATACTGTTTGAAAATTTTTTGTGAGTCAACGAGCCCAGCGATGGAGTTTATAATTCAAATTTTCTTGGTGGGACGAGTCCAGCATCACACTTTGAGTCTCTCGCGGTGCTATATAGTGACGCTGAAAATATAGTGGTGCCAAAACAGCGATGCTAAGCTGCCAAAGCTGGAAATTTATGTGTATGAGTAAAAATGCAGAAATTTCAAGAAAATATGAGAAAGAATGATATCCAGCCCTCCTTCTAGTGCCAAATGTGCGAACCCCAATCCTAGTACCTGCAAAACAACATGAGTAAACAAGTTAAACAAGGAATTGCAAGCTAAAACAAGGATTCCCCATAAAATCCATTTACAACATCAAATTAGGAAGAAAATAATGAAGAACACAATGAAATTGACAAAACAAAGATTAAATCCTAATTAGAAAAGCGAAGAAATGATCCCATGGGGGAATTGGTGCCAATTTGATGTGAAAATTGGCCCTTTCCCAATCCCTAAGATGCAAGCTTGATATGTTGAAGATGATTGATCCACTTTGATGGTGAGAGATGAGAGCTCCAAGCCAAAATCTACAAAACCCCTAGCTAAGAACTCAAGATTGATGGATGAAAATGGCTAAATATTTTACCATAATAACTTTGCATAATTTGTGGATGATCAAATGAGGATATGAGCTCTTTATTTATATAATGCCAAGATGGATGAATGTCCAAATTTGATCAATGTGGGACTAACATTCATCCAATGGCATAATGCCACTTGTCAATCTATGAATGGGTGAAGGATGTGCAAGATTTGGGAAATGTGCCAATAAATGCATAATTTTGAAATTCAAATTTGTTGAAATGACTTGCAAGAGGGAAGGGAAAATGCAATAAATGCCACTTGGCTCAAGGAAAAGGACATGTAAGATGAAGTTATTGCCTTGTTGGATGTACATGTTGACTTGGAATTTTTGAATTCAAATTGAGAGAATATTCCAAAAGATGCCTTGTGAGGAAAATAGAGATTTAATAAATGAATTAAATCTATTTTCATGTGTAACTTGCATTATCTAGAGGATGGGACATGAGATGAGATTAAATTAATCAAGGGTTAATTAATTTAATGAGAGAAGTTAGATGATGTGACCTATTTGACTCAAATTTATGGATTTATTTAAATCAAATAAGAGAGGAATATGGTAAGAGATTAATTAAATAAGGATTTTGATTTATTTAATTAAAAGAGATGGTGTTAGATTAAATCAAATAAGGTTTTAATTTATTTAATTTAAGGGATAGACTTTAGAGATTTAATCAAATAAAATTAATTTAATTAAATAGGGATAATTAGATCAGATGAATTGATTTAATTAACAAAAGAGATGACTTGATTAGATAAAATGATTTATTTAATTAAGAGAGAGAAATTGATGAATTTAATCAGATAGGGGAATTTGATTAAATGGTTAGACCGAAGGATGATTCTGGAAGAAACAATGTTAGTAGTTGGGATCAGATGCACAATGCCAATCAGTATATTTTATGTGTCTACAGTATCAGAATTCAAAAATTCTTAGGAAGGTATGAAATCAAGTTCGAGACACAAAAATCTAGGTGAGACTCATTTTCCCAAGGTGGAGAATAAGTCCCATATCACTAAATCTAGTCCACACAAGTTTAAAACACCTGAATTATGATTGGGTGATGATTAATGTCAGGATTATCCTTGAAAACATGCATTAATTAAGGCTTGTGGATGCAATTTATGGTCAATTAAAATGTATTAAAGACCAATTATTAATGAAAACCCTAGAAAAGTTTGAAAGTGTATTACAACAATTTACAACACTCTAGATAAGGTAGGAAAGAGGTTTATTAAGTGTAAGTAATCAATAAAACCATAAAAAAATGTGAAAGTGTGTCATAATATTTCACAACACTTAAGAAAGGTACAATTTATATCCATTAGTTCACAAGGTCCCAAGACCTAATGTGAATGTGTCAAACACATTGCAAGACTAAATCAAGGCACCATTAAGCCTAGTTCACAAGGAGGGCCCAAACAAGCAAGGAAAAGCAAAAGGGACACTTTTTCCATTGCCTCAATTGTAAACTGGGCAAAGATGATGATTCACCTAAGGCTAATGAAAGAAAATATAGATCTATGATTGGTGGACTACTATATCTAACTAATACTAGACATGATATCATGCATGTAGTTTATATTGTGGCTAGATTTCAAGAAGATCCTAAAAATGACATGTTGCAATAGTGAAGAGGAGATTCGGTTATTTAGGAGGCATTCCAGATTATGGCTTATGGTATCCTAAGGATATTGATTTCTAATTACATGCTTATATTAATGTATATTGGGCAAGTTGTGTTGATGATAGGAAAAGTACAAGTGGTGGTGCATTCTTTCTTGGATGTAGATTGGTGTCATGGTTGGGTAAGAAGTGGGATTCAATTTCTTTGTCTACTATAGAGGCTAAGTATATTGTAGTAGCATCATTTTTTACACATGTATATGGAGATGCATTAGTCCAATGGATTTATGGATCTATTCCTTTTCTAGTTTGATTTTGGTGGCTACCTCTCAGGGAGGTAGGTAGTGTCATTTTTTGTCATTAAGATGTTGATTTGATTGGCTATACTCCTAAGGGGGAGTATTTAGAGTAGGTATGTTGGTTCTATGCCAAAATGGGAGAATAATGCAAAACTTTATCCTTTGCATTCATGTCAAAGAGGGATAAAGTATCATGTGAAAAATTGTAAGGTATCAATGGAGAAAGTTGTGCATATTGTCAAATCATGTCATAACCCAATTTTATTGTATATTTATTAAATATGAAAAATTGAATTATTGATGAAAATAAATTAAATATTAAATGAAGATTTTTGAATATTTGAAAAACTGAATGAAATAAGTTGACTGATGTTGACTTTGTGAAATTTTGAAAAAATATTTTATATGTTACCATGAATTGAACATTATTGATCAATTTGCAAGTGCAAGTGTGTGCAGTTGCAAGGTGATAGGTTGAAGGACGAGAAAATGGTTGAAGTAGGATTTTTTAGCTAGATCGAATGGTAAGTTAGTTGGAATCTAGGTGCACACACCACAAATGATATTATGACTTGCATTTAAGCTAATTTGCATATGCAAGAAAATAAAATTTCATAACTCGAATTGTCTCTGTTATTGAAAATAATGGCTTGTAGATTTAAAATTTATCTACTAGAATTTTGTGTTTGAAGAAATGAAAGAAAATTCCTTTTTTATATATATAAATATATATATATGCTCAAATTTTAATTTTAGTTCCCTATTGTAAGTAAGAGTGTATGGAACTTGTAATCCATTATAAAATAAACTTATACATGAACACAAATATATATATATACACAGTATATATATTCTAAATGTATATATGCACATTATTTGAATATATGTTAAATAAGAATGAACTATTTAAATGCATATCAAAATATATATGCATACATATACATATGTACACTAATGCAAAACTATAAATTCAAACCTAATATCGAATTTAATTCAATAACTAATAATGTTCTAATATAAGATATTGAGAAATCAAAGAAGATTGTGCAGAACATGGCGTATGATGATAATAATGGAAATATTCAAAAGTGTAGTGGCTGGAGGAAAGGAAATAATTCCTACGCTAGAGGCATGCAAAAGGGAGGATTCTTTTCCATTTTGAACATGCAAAAGGGAGGATTTTTTTCCATTTTGAACATAAAGGAGTGGGAAAAAAACATAGGAAGAAGTGAATTGTTGGGAAGGAAAAATCAGAGAAATCTCATGGAAAAATCAAGGAGTAAGCTCATTCGAATACAAAATATGAGGTAATCTGAGCACTTACGAAAACAAACTCATTTTTCTCTATCTTTTCTTCCTCATTGTCGAATGATATTCTTTTGTTTTACATGTCTATTTCATTATTCAAACATTAAGTTTCATCTTGATAATGCCATGGCCTTGAGTTGAATGGCATGGTGACAACCATTGATGGGCCAATCAGTGTGTGTTGTATTGCATGAGTTTTATTTTTTGTAGAAGCCTTGTGGTTGCCTCTCTGAGTTAAGCTAAGACTTAGAGTATTATGTTCAGACTATTCTTAAAATTGCACTTTTGTGCAAGCCATTTGATGGAAATTGGAACCTCTATTCTAATACGCTGTAAATTATGATGAAAAAATAGTATTATGGATTAAACAATTATCCCTTGAAAGAGGTTTTATAACACTGTGTTTTTATTTTAAAAATATTTTGTTTCCATATTATCAGCTAGTTGAGGAGCTTCAAGGCTCAGCCATTAAATCCTTTTCATTTAAATGTTTATCTCAGAATGGCTATCATAATTATTTCTAATGACTGTTTTTTTTCCCATTATTCTTTATGTAGGATTGACTACGATCTAGGGAGGATAAGAGACCCCTCTGTATATTGTATTTTCTTGTATTTTATCCAAAAAAAAAAAAATCAAATGGGATGATAATAGAAAATGGGCACTTTGTTGAATGTTTCTTAAGCCTTGCAAATGTATGTAGGTTGTCATTTGGTGAGAAACTGACCCCATTCGATGAGAATGGTGGCATGAGACCCATGTTTTGGATGCAGACAAAGTCTATATGCAGAATATCTCTGCATGTATGGTATAAAATAGTAAGCTCACATGGGAAATTCCAAGTATATTATTGATGTTTAGAAAGGATAAACCTAACCATTCGGGATTGGTTGACTCAAAGAAAGCATAGTCTATTGTTGCAGCCTAAAAGGCATGAGTATTGTTTGAATATTAGACAAACTATCCTTAAGTATGAAGCATGGAAATTTTGACTTGATTATTTTTTGTACATTGTGGAAGAACCATTCTGTATTTAACAATGAACCATTGATTGTAAAGTGATCATTTCACATGTAATTAGCTTGAGATCTATAAACAAATTAAATGATAATATTTGATTTAAATGTAACCATTTAGGTGAAAAAGAAATGTGTTAAACAATGGATATTATTTTGAAAACAACTCTATTTTATTAAAAAGTTATTTTTATAGATAAAAATAACATGTTTTATAATGGTTTAGTTGGAAATGTTGCATGTTCTATTTAAACAATGAATGTACATAAGTGAACAACTTTCTTTATAATTGTTTAGTAGGAAACAATAGTTCTATTCAAACAATGAATTTACATATGTAAACAAGTTTTACAACTGTTTAGTAGGAAATAGTATTTATTTTTCTTAAACAATGAATATTCATATGTGAACAACTAGTTTCATGATTGTTTAGTAGGAAACCGTATTTACTTTGTTCAAAAAATGAATGTCTTGTGTAAACAACAATGTTAGAGAAACACAGCAGTGAGAATGCTAAACCAGTATGTGTAAAACTATTAGCATAGACTTGTTATGTTTTCTTTATTTTCACAATGGAACATCAATTAGAATACTATTTAAAGGTTTCAATTTCAATTAATTATTATTTTAGAATGTATGCACAAACTTAAACAATAGTAGGCACATATATGTGTATGCACATAGACTTTGTCTACATACATACACATACTTGTTACATACCTTCTTTTGTTTTTCTTAGCACATTTATTTAAAAAGGAAAATGCTTGAGATGATAATTAGAAAATAGTCATAAGAATGATGTGATTTCTTGTTTAATTACTCTATAAATTATAAATATAATTTAAGTTTAGAGTATAATTATATTTTTGTTCTTCTTTTGAAGACATTTGTTAAAGAATAATTTGAATATTGGAATAGAACAATGATAACTTAGTTGACTAGAGAATCTATGGGTAGCTATTGCTAGAGGGTAGATAGCTATTATAGTAGAAATTTACCTTCTAGGATGGGTGTTGAAATAGAGTTCAGAGAGTATAGGTTTTCTTTACCAGAACCTATTGTTTGTTGTTGTTCCAACACACTTATTATGCTTGGCCAAGCAATGTAGTTCATTATGTATGTATGAATGAACTATGTGATTTCATTCTCTACCATTCCTAGCATAGATCTTGTACTTTATTTTCTAACTTGTAGATAGAAATTGCATGTTGATGTATGGGCATGCACTAGATTCCACCTTGTACATTATTCTCTTGCTAAATTTTTTGTGCAGGGTCAGGCATTCTTCAAGTCAAAAGAATACCGAGGAAGCGTAAGCTTCATGGTTGGGAACTAAAGCACTTCAACCATGTTCTCATCCACTAGTGGAGACAAGCATTGAAGAAGAACCTTGTTCACTAGAATGTTATAGTTTATGATGTAACTTGATGTAATTCATTCATGTACTTGATGAGAAATGTACTATGTAATGACATTGTGGCCTTAGGTTCCAAGTAAATCTTGATATTGTAATTTGACTTTTGAAGTGAATATAAGAATCTTTGACTCATTTTAAATGGACATGTGTAGCTGTGATTGAATTTAGCCAGTAGTTATGTATTTTTAATTTGGAGTATATTCATGTGTCATTTACAGTAATATTAATTAAGTAATAATTTGGAATGGGTTATTACTAATCATTTAGGGGGAGAAAAGAAAGTGCATTCAGAGTTGTTGTGTTGCCTTTGATGGATTTTCACATCATGTGCTACCATCAATGAAAAGGAGGGATTTTTTACAAGTATGAGGTGTTGTCATTGATGCAATAGGATGTTTATTGACTGGTGTTGTTATTGATTTCAACTGTGTTACATTGCATGAGGAAAATGTCAAGGATATTGAGAAAGTTGAGAAGAGGAAAAAAAATTGTTGTAGGTTGTGCATGTGTAGTTAAGATATTGAGGAAGTGTTGTGTGGACATGTAGCTATGTTTTGTTGCAATTTCTGAAGATGAGTTGGAATGAAGTAATAAGCTGAGATGATATCTTTGGTACTTGATTTCCATGTGCTTTTGAGAAAATTTGATAAACAAAGAAAATAGTGTGGTGCAAGTGTTTAGAATGTGCTCCATATTGTGCTCTGCATTTCTTTTTTATTGATGTTATGCCTATGTAGGTTTGGTATGTTGTGTGAGGTTGTTATAGGCTGCTATATTTAGAATTTTGGGTTTTGGATCATTGTTGAGAGGAAATTATGTTTACTAGTGTGAGAATTGGTTTTGCAGTGTTATACAGAGGTGTTAGGGAGAAATGTACTTGCTCCACATTTATCCATAGTTTCTTTTCAAGACTTGTGGTCTTGAAGGAGATTAAATGGTGTTGTTATATTGTTTGTGTCAAGAGGATTCATGGTTATGTGTATTGGAAGTTTTGAAAGCATGTACTTAATGTTTAAATGTGTTTTCACAAGTAACTAATGACCTAGTGTCTACACTACAATAAAAAATATTCAAGTATTAATGGATGAATAGTGTGGCATGTGCGACTTAATTTTGGATCTTAGTTACTTTTTGTTTTCCCCCCCTTTCATTCCTATCTACCACGGGAATGTTTAGGTTTTGACCTAATTTGAATTTGTAAATACAATGAATAGTATGCCAACTTTGGAGAAGATGTTTAAGGTTGAGGTTGATATAAATAAGAGTTGAGTTGTTTTGGTTTGGGTGTGCATGTAGAGAGATGTAAGATAGATGCAAGATCAATGCAAGTGATGTGTGTGTGATGTGAATTTGAGCAGAGCAACATGAACTTCAAAGTATTGGTTTACTAAATGTAGTGAGCTGAAGGTGTCCAAAATCTTTCAAACAAGACAATGGAATTATTGGATCATTGTGGTGGATTCCTTATTGCATTGAGAAATTTTTCTCTATGTAACATTTCTCTTCTATCTTCTTATATTTAATTCTGTGGTAGTGAGCCTTGGCCATGATAGACAGTGCATGCCCTATTTTGGTAGTGAGCCCTTTTGTACTGATTTTGTAATTACTTATATCATGAGCTAATCCTCAGCATGGTTTTTCCCTCATTGGATTTTCCATGTAAATCTAGTGTTTGCTTATGTATGGTGTTGTTATTTCAATTTCTATTATTTACATTTCATGGTTAATCATTATAACAAAATAAGGGTTTAATGAATGTATGTGGATCTAATTATTGTTGAGGGTTTTGATGTTTTGATTACATACAACTGATTCACCGCCCTCTTAATTGTCTTATTCATTCAAAAAAAAAAATCCTTAAAAGACCCATAGAATTCCTAAGTATGTGCAGAGGAATCATTCTAAAGAACAAATCATTAGAGACAAAAAAAAGGTGTATTGACAAGAAGGAAAAATGTTAAAGAAGAGGTAAATTTGTGTTTACTTTCTAAAGTTGAACTTAAAACAATGATTGAGGCATGCAAAGATGAAAATTGGATGAAGGATATTAAAGAAGAAATGCTACAAATTGAGAAGAATTAGACTTGGGAACTTTTTCTAATACCTACAAATAAAAATGTAATTGGGACTAAGTGAGTGTTCAGAAATAAACTGAATGAGAATAGAGAAGTGGTAAGGAACAAGGCAAGGCTTTTGTGTAAGGGTTACTCATAGGTTGAAGGTATATGTTTTGAGGAGAAATTTTCTTTGAAGACAAGAATGGAGGCTATCTAGATTTTTTTGGATTTTGAAAAACATAAGGACTTCAAATTTTATTAAATGGATGTGAAGTATGCCTTCTTGAATGGAGAATTGGAAGAAGAAGACTACATGGAAGAACCAGAACGATTTTAGTTATCAAGAAAATAGAATATGGTATGTAGATTGAAGAAGGAATTATATGGATTGAAGCAAGTTCCCAAAGCTTGGTATGCAAGGATAGACATGTATTTGATACAACAAGGATTAAATAAAGGTACCATAGATAGTAATATTTACTTTAAAGTTGAAAAAGATCAAATATTGACTATGGTTGTGTATGTTGATGACATAATTTTTGGAGGTAATGAAGAGATATGTAATAATTTTATATAAGAGATGCAAAAATATTTTGGGATGTCTAAGCTTGGGGAGATGAATTTATTCCTTGGGCTACAAATCAATCAAACAAATAAAGGGATATTCATCAAACAATAAAAGTATGCCAAAGAATTTTTGAAGATGTTTAGAATGAAAGACTCTAAACTGGTATGTAGTCCTATGATTACTGGTTGCACAATAAGCAAGAATGATGAATCTCCTACAGATAATTAGAGAAAGTACAAATCAATGGTTGGTCGACTACTATATCTAACTGCTACTGGACTAGATATCATACATGCAATTTGTCTTATGGCTAGATTTGAAGAAGATCCTAGAGAATCACATGTTGCAATACTGAGGAGGATATTTAAATATTTAAAGGGCACTTTGTATAATGGATTATGGTATCCAGAGGCTACTAAATTCACTTTGAGTGATTACATAGATGCAGATTGGGTTGGTTGTGTTGATGATAGGAAAAGTACAAGTGGTGGTGCATTCTTTCTTGCATGTAGATTGGTATCGTGGCATATGATGAACCAATTTTTATCTTCTATGATAATACAGGTGAAATTAATATTTCAAAGAACTCGGTAATGCATTCAAGGAAAAAACATATTTCAATCAGATATCACTTTTTGATAGAGAAGGGCGTGGAGAATGAATTAAAACTTTAATATATGCCTACAAAGGATTATATTGTTGATATATTCAATAAGGCTCTTCCGAAGGATACTTTTGAGTATCTCTGAGAGAAGTTGGTAGTTATTGCCCCTCCTTCATTGAACTAGATGGATAATTAGATGCATTAGTCCAATGGATCTCAAGATTCATTCTTTGTTCTAGATTGATGTTGTTGGCTACCTCTTAGGGGGAGTAGGTAGTATCATTGGTGGTTGCAATCAGAAGAGTGTGTGTTGTCATTATGTAGTGGTTGCTGATTTGGTATAGTTTTGTGTGTTCCTAAGGGGGAGTATACAAAGTAGTAAACAAATGATGTTTAAAAATAGTAGTAAGCAGGTTGATTGAAGTCAAAGAGAGAAAATAAATGAAAATATTTAGGTCCTTTTCCATTGATTTCAAACGGGTAGAGAATTCCATGTGAAAAAAAACAAGTTATCAGGGGGAGAGAAAGAGTCATGTGCAAAAGAAGAGAAATTCATGAGTATATTTTCAAAGGGGGAGAAAAGAGAAAAGGAAATAGGTTTTGAGTTGAGTTGTGTCTTTGATGGTTTTTCACATCATGTGTTTCCATCAATGACAAAGGGGGAGATTTTTTCATGTATGAGAAGTTAGTGTTTTATTTTATGTCAACAAGATTGTGTTGTCAATTATATCTATTATTGGGTGAGATTTTTGCAAGATTATGAGTAGTTGATGTTATCCATGCATTGATTAGTTGCATTATGTTGTAATTAGTAAAGCTATTGGTGTCAAACTCTAGTGTTTCTTTGATAAGCTTCTATTTATGGATATGTGGATGAGTTACTATGTTGCAGCTAGCTTGGTGGTAATGAGGAAGTACTAAAGATGATGAGGGTGTGTCCTTGGTGCTTGGTTTCCAAGTGCTTTTAAGAAAATTTGATAAAAGAAGAAAAAAATGTGTTACAATGGTGTTTTCTTCTATTGCTATGCGTTTCTTCTAGGTTGAAGATATGCCTATGTGCCTCAAATATGTTGATTAGAGGTGTTTAGAGGTGTTGTATTCAATATTTGGTGTATTGGATCATTGTACAAAAGAAGTTGTGTTCACCAATGTGTGAAATATGCATTGTAGAGGTGTTTGGGAGGAATATGTTTGCTTCACATTTCTTCAGAGAGTGGTTTTAGGTCTTGAAAGTTTGAGGGTTTTTTTATTTTCTTGATTTCTTTGTTTAGTCAATATTGTTCAAGGTTTGGTGATTATAAAGTCAATTTCTCAAGTAACTATGTATGGAAAAATTGTCTAAGTGTATTGGGTGTGTAGATTCTTCAATTTGAAGTTGTTGCAAAGGAGTTTGTTGGATTTCAAAGTTTTTTAGGAAAAATATAGATTATGCTCAAACATAGTGTGTGGTTTGTAAGTCATCCTTAGAATTAAGGAGTGTGTAATTAAAAAAATTAATAGTGTTTGCCTGGGTAACGACGGACCTGGAGTTTACACTACTTGTGGTGAATGATTATAATTTATAAAAATGTGGTGTTTTTTATTTGGGTCCTATCTAAGGAATGATGTAGTTTGCTTTGACTTCTATCCACCATATAAGTGTTTTGACATTGACCTAATTTGAATTTATATAGTTGATGTGCATATCTCACCTTGGAGAAGGGTTTCAAGGTTGATGATAGTATAAATATGATTTGAGTTGTTGAGGGTTGATAATATAGATGTGAGAGATGTGAATTATACAAAATGCATATTTATAAAGTGTGAACTTGAGAAGTGCAGTGTGAGCTTTCATGTGTTAGATTACTAGATGTAGTGAACAAAGGTGTCTACGATTCTTCAGTCAAGCTACGAAGGTGTTGGTGACATTATGGTGGATTCTATGTTGCATTGAGATGCTTTTCTTTGTGTAACATTTCTTCTCTATATTCTTTTCTATTCTAGAAGTGAGCCTTTGGTAGTGATTCTTTTTTTCTTTGGGTAGTGAGCCCTCTGGAAATGATCCCAACTATATTGGGTGTTGATATTACTTATATTGTGAGCTAATCATCACCATGGTTTTTCCCTTCTTGGGTTTTTCACGTGATTTTCTCTTGTGTATGGTGTTAAGTTGTTTCAATTTATGTTATTTGATTTTCATGCTAATTCACCATAATAGATTTCGGGGTTTAATGAATGAATGTGGATCTAAATGTGTATGAGGGTTTTTGAAGTTTTAAGGTATAACAGATTCACCCCCTCTTAGTTGTCTTGTACATTCAACAAAGGGTAGAATATTATCAAGCAATATGAATTAATAAAATAAAGGTCTTAGGTTCATTAGGAAAACCCTGAGTAGTAATAATCAAATGAGAAGGTGGGTGGAGATAAAGCACCCCATATACAAAGATTTAGTAAAAAATAGAAATGTTATAAGAGGTTGTACCCTATTGGTTAGCATTAATTAGGCTATGAATACTTCCAACAATAAGAGGTGGCATAGTTGATTTGTACAAATTCTAGATAGGAGGATTAAATGCTATTGGACCTCTTAGGAAGGATGTTTATAAGGGAGAAAAGTAATCTTAATTGTGTTAGTATAAAAACTCTCAATTAAAGAACCTATTCCAATAGATTT
>VDFB02058242.1:368692891-368730005 GCA_007258455.2 Sequoia sempervirens | reverse complement strand
ATCTTGATATTGTAATTTGACTTTTGAAGTGAATATAAGAATCTTTGACTCATTTTAAATGGACATGTGTAGCTGTGATTGAATTTAGCCAGTAGTTATGTATTTTTAATTTGGAGTATATTCATGTGTCATTTACAGTAATATTAATTAAGTAATAATTTGGAATGGGTTATTACTAATCATTTAGGGGGAGAAAAGAAAGTGCATTCAGAGTTGTTGTGTTGCCTTTGATGGATTTTCACATCATGTGCTACCATCAATGAAAAGGAGGGATTTTTTACAAGTATGAGGTGTTGTCATTGATGCAATAGGATGTTTATTGACTGGTGTTGTTATTGATTTCAACTGTGTTACATTGCATGAGGAAAATGTCAAGGATATTGAGAAAGTTGAGAAGAGGAAAAAAAATTGTTGTAGGTTGTGCATGTGTAGTTAAGATATTGAGGAAGTGTTGTGTGGACATGTAGCTATGTTTTGTTGCAATTTCTGAAGATGAGTTGGAATGAAGTAATAAGCTGAGATGATATCTTTGGTACTTGATTTCCATGTGCTTTTGAGAAAATTTGATAAACAAAGAAAATAGTGTGGTGCAAGTGTTTAGAATGTGCTCCATATTGTGCTCTGCATTTCTTTTTTATTGATGTTATGCCTATGTAGGTTTGGTATGTTGTGTGAGGTTGTTATAGGCTGCTATATTTAGAATTTTGGGTTTTGGATCATTGTTGAGAGGAAATTATGTTTACTAGTGTGAGAATTGGTTTTGCAGTGTTATACAGAGGTGTTAGGGAGAAATGTACTTGCTCCACATTTATCCATAGTTTCTTTTCAAGACTTGTGGTCTTGAAGGAGATTAAATGGTGTTGTTATATTGTTTGTGTCAAGAGGATTCATGGTTATGTGTATTGGAAGTTTTGAAAGCATGTACTTAATGTTTAAATGTGTTTTCACAAGTAACTAATGACCTAGTGTCTACACTACAATAAAAAATATTCAAGTATTAATGGATGAATAGTGTGGCATGTGCGACTTAATTTTGGATCTTAGTTACTTTTTGTTTTCCCCCCCTTTCATTCCTATCTACCACGGGAATGTTTAGGTTTTGACCTAATTTGAATTTGTAAATACAATGAATAGTATGCCAACTTTGGAGAAGATGTTTAAGGTTGAGGTTGATATAAATAAGAGTTGAGTTGTTTTGGTTTGGGTGTGCATGTAGAGAGATGTAAGATAGATGCAAGATCAATGCAAGTGATGTGTGTGTGATGTGAATTTGAGCAGAGCAACATGAACTTCAAAGTATTGGTTTACTAAATGTAGTGAGCTGAAGGTGTCCAAAATCTTTCAAACAAGACAATGGAATTATTGGATCATTGTGGTGGATTCCTTATTGCATTGAGAAATTTTTCTCTATGTAACATTTCTCTTCTATCTTCTTATATTTAATTCTGTGGTAGTGAGCCTTGGCCATGATAGACAGTGCATGCCCTATTTTGGTAGTGAGCCCTTTTGTACTGATTTTGTAATTACTTATATCATGAGCTAATCCTCAGCATGGTTTTTCCCTCATTGGATTTTCCATGTAAATCTAGTGTTTGCTTATGTATGGTGTTGTTATTTCAATTTCTATTATTTACATTTCATGGTTAATCATTATAACAAAATAAGGGTTTAATGAATGTATGTGGATCTAATTATTGTTGAGGGTTTTGATGTTTTGATTACATACAACTGATTCACCGCCCTCTTAATTGTCTTATTCATTCAAAAAAAAAAATCCTTAAAAGACCCATAGAATTCCTAAGTATGTGCAGAGGAATCATTCTAAAGAACAAATCATTAGAGACAAAAAAAAGGTGTATTGACAAGAAGGAAAAATGTTAAAGAAGAGGTAAATTTGTGTTTACTTTCTAAAGTTGAACTTAAAACAATGATTGAGGCATGCAAAGATGAAAATTGGATGAAGGATATTAAAGAAGAAATGCTACAAATTGAGAAGAATTAGACTTGGGAACTTTTTCTAATACCTACAAATAAAAATGTAATTGGGACTAAGTGAGTGTTCAGAAATAAACTGAATGAGAATAGAGAAGTGGTAAGGAACAAGGCAAGGCTTTTGTGTAAGGGTTACTCATAGGTTGAAGGTATATGTTTTGAGGAGAAATTTTCTTTGAAGACAAGAATGGAGGCTATCTAGATTTTTTTGGATTTTGAAAAACATAAGGACTTCAAATTTTATTAAATGGATGTGAAGTATGCCTTCTTGAATGGAGAATTGGAAGAAGAAGACTACATGGAAGAACCAGAACGATTTTAGTTATCAAGAAAATAGAATATGGTATGTAGATTGAAGAAGGAATTATATGGATTGAAGCAAGTTCCCAAAGCTTGGTATGCAAGGATAGACATGTATTTGATACAACAAGGATTAAATAAAGGTACCATAGATAGTAATATTTACTTTAAAGTTGAAAAAGATCAAATATTGACTATGGTTGTGTATGTTGATGACATAATTTTTGGAGGTAATGAAGAGATATGTAATAATTTTATATAAGAGATGCAAAAATATTTTGGGATGTCTAAGCTTGGGGAGATGAATTTATTCCTTGGGCTACAAATCAATCAAACAAATAAAGGGATATTCATCAAACAATAAAAGTATGCCAAAGAATTTTTGAAGATGTTTAGAATGAAAGACTCTAAACTGGTATGTAGTCCTATGATTACTGGTTGCACAATAAGCAAGAATGATGAATCTCCTACAGATAATTAGAGAAAGTACAAATCAATGGTTGGTCGACTACTATATCTAACTGCTACTGGACTAGATATCATACATGCAATTTGTCTTATGGCTAGATTTGAAGAAGATCCTAGAGAATCACATGTTGCAATACTGAGGAGGATATTTAAATATTTAAAGGGCACTTTGTATAATGGATTATGGTATCCAGAGGCTACTAAATTCACTTTGAGTGATTACATAGATGCAGATTGGGTTGGTTGTGTTGATGATAGGAAAAGTACAAGTGGTGGTGCATTCTTTCTTGCATGTAGATTGGTATCGTGGCATATGATGAACCAATTTTTATCTTCTATGATAATACAGGTGAAATTAATATTTCAAAGAACTCGGTAATGCATTCAAGGAAAAAACATATTTCAATCAGATATCACTTTTTGATAGAGAAGGGCGTGGAGAATGAATTAAAACTTTAATATATGCCTACAAAGGATTATATTGTTGATATATTCAATAAGGCTCTTCCGAAGGATACTTTTGAGTATCTCTGAGAGAAGTTGGTAGTTATTGCCCCTCCTTCATTGAACTAGATGGATAATTAGATGCATTAGTCCAATGGATCTCAAGATTCATTCTTTGTTCTAGATTGATGTTGTTGGCTACCTCTTAGGGGGAGTAGGTAGTATCATTGGTGGTTGCAATCAGAAGAGTGTGTGTTGTCATTATGTAGTGGTTGCTGATTTGGTATAGTTTTGTGTGTTCCTAAGGGGGAGTATACAAAGTAGTAAACAAATGATGTTTAAAAATAGTAGTAAGCAGGTTGATTGAAGTCAAAGAGAGAAAATAAATGAAAATATTTAGGTCCTTTTCCATTGATTTCAAACGGGTAGAGAATTCCATGTGAAAAAAAACAAGTTATCAGGGGGAGAGAAAGAGTCATGTGCAAAAGAAGAGAAATTCATGAGTATATTTTCAAAGGGGGAGAAAAGAGAAAAGGAAATAGGTTTTGAGTTGAGTTGTGTCTTTGATGGTTTTTCACATCATGTGTTTCCATCAATGACAAAGGGGGAGATTTTTTCATGTATGAGAAGTTAGTGTTTTATTTTATGTCAACAAGATTGTGTTGTCAATTATATCTATTATTGGGTGAGATTTTTGCAAGATTATGAGTAGTTGATGTTATCCATGCATTGATTAGTTGCATTATGTTGTAATTAGTAAAGCTATTGGTGTCAAACTCTAGTGTTTCTTTGATAAGCTTCTATTTATGGATATGTGGATGAGTTACTATGTTGCAGCTAGCTTGGTGGTAATGAGGAAGTACTAAAGATGATGAGGGTGTGTCCTTGGTGCTTGGTTTCCAAGTGCTTTTAAGAAAATTTGATAAAAGAAGAAAAAAATGTGTTACAATGGTGTTTTCTTCTATTGCTATGCGTTTCTTCTAGGTTGAAGATATGCCTATGTGCCTCAAATATGTTGATTAGAGGTGTTTAGAGGTGTTGTATTCAATATTTGGTGTATTGGATCATTGTACAAAAGAAGTTGTGTTCACCAATGTGTGAAATATGCATTGTAGAGGTGTTTGGGAGGAATATGTTTGCTTCACATTTCTTCAGAGAGTGGTTTTAGGTCTTGAAAGTTTGAGGGTTTTTTTATTTTCTTGATTTCTTTGTTTAGTCAATATTGTTCAAGGTTTGGTGATTATAAAGTCAATTTCTCAAGTAACTATGTATGGAAAAATTGTCTAAGTGTATTGGGTGTGTAGATTCTTCAATTTGAAGTTGTTGCAAAGGAGTTTGTTGGATTTCAAAGTTTTTTAGGAAAAATATAGATTATGCTCAAACATAGTGTGTGGTTTGTAAGTCATCCTTAGAATTAAGGAGTGTGTAATTAAAAAAATTAATAGTGTTTGCCTGGGTAACGACGGACCTGGAGTTTACACTACTTGTGGTGAATGATTATAATTTATAAAAATGTGGTGTTTTTTATTTGGGTCCTATCTAAGGAATGATGTAGTTTGCTTTGACTTCTATCCACCATATAAGTGTTTTGACATTGACCTAATTTGAATTTATATAGTTGATGTGCATATCTCACCTTGGAGAAGGGTTTCAAGGTTGATGATAGTATAAATATGATTTGAGTTGTTGAGGGTTGATAATATAGATGTGAGAGATGTGAATTATACAAAATGCATATTTATAAAGTGTGAACTTGAGAAGTGCAGTGTGAGCTTTCATGTGTTAGATTACTAGATGTAGTGAACAAAGGTGTCTACGATTCTTCAGTCAAGCTACGAAGGTGTTGGTGACATTATGGTGGATTCTATGTTGCATTGAGATGCTTTTCTTTGTGTAACATTTCTTCTCTATATTCTTTTCTATTCTAGAAGTGAGCCTTTGGTAGTGATTCTTTTTTTCTTTGGGTAGTGAGCCCTCTGGAAATGATCCCAACTATATTGGGTGTTGATATTACTTATATTGTGAGCTAATCATCACCATGGTTTTTCCCTTCTTGGGTTTTTCACGTGATTTTCTCTTGTGTATGGTGTTAAGTTGTTTCAATTTATGTTATTTGATTTTCATGCTAATTCACCATAATAGATTTCGGGGTTTAATGAATGAATGTGGATCTAAATGTGTATGAGGGTTTTTGAAGTTTTAAGGTATAACAGATTCACCCCCTCTTAGTTGTCTTGTACATTCAACAAAGGGTAGAATATTATCAAGCAATATGAATTAATAAAATAAAGGTCTTAGGTTCATTAGGAAAACCCTGAGTAGTAATAATCAAATGAGAAGGTGGGTGGAGATAAAGCACCCCATATACAAAGATTTAGTAAAAAATAGAAATGTTATAAGAGGTTGTACCCTATTGGTTAGCATTAATTAGGCTATGAATACTTCCAACAATAAGAGGTGGCATAGTTGATTTGTACAAATTCTAGATAGGAGGATTAAATGCTATTGGACCTCTTAGGAAGGATGTTTATAAGGGAGAAAAGTAATCTTAATTGTGTTAGTATAAAAACTCTCAATTAAAGAACCTATTCCAATAGATTTTACAAAGGATGAAACAAGGAAATTTTACAAATATTTTTGAACTCATGATAAGAAGGTTAAGTTTGGATTAGATCCTAGGGAGAAATCATAGTTTGTGCTGCTTGAGTTTGTTCTAGATACAAGGTTGCATTTTTTAGTATTCTTAGGGGAAGATGAGGATTTGAAGGAAGAACATGATTGGTTGGAGGGATAGAAACAAGAATAGTGTTGTTTGTTGGTTTTGCTAAGTATTACAAGTATGCCATATTACATGAAAGTTAACAAGAGAAGGAGCCATAGGAATAATTTATATTTAAGAAAAGGATGAAGCAAGATGAACCAATACAAGAGAGTTCTTAGTTACAATAGGAAAACCCTAAATAGTAATAATCAAATGAGAAGGTGGGGTTGTATTAGGCACCCCAAATACAAAGATTCAATGAAAAATAGAAATGTTTAAAGAGGTTATGCCCTATTGGTTAAAATTAATTAAGTTAGGAATAATTACAACAATAGGAGGTGGGATAATTTACTTGTACCACTTGTAGAGGAAACATCTTTAGATATGTTCATTTATGGGTTTTAGTTAGGAGATTATGTGTAATGATTTTTTGTGTATTAAAGATAGTGATTTTTTTTACAAATTTCATATTGGGAAAGCTCTATTGATTGTTATCATGATATATGTGGTTTACTTGTCATTAAGTAATGATACAATCTTGGATAACTTCTCCAAAAAAAGTTTCATGAGATAAACATCTAGATTGATGAAAATTAATTTCTCCTGAAATTGAAAATGAAGTTATATGTGTATAGTAGGTGTGTATTATCATTGTCTTAAAAAGATAAGAAAACTAAGTTTTATTTATATTCAAGACAAGAACTATAAAATGGTAAAATATGCATGAAGGATGTGAAATATTTAATAGAATTATTACAAGAAATGTGATCACATTGAGTACCATGATTGTAAAACATGTTAAAAATGGTTTATTAAAAAAGCCTTATAAAATATAGAAGAAAACTAATATCTAAGATTCTAACTAAAGAGATAAAGATTTAAATTATTTACAAGAACAATTGATCTTTTCTTCTAACAACATAGTTAAGGACGCTAATTTGAATAGGTCCACAAAAAACTTACCCATGAAAAATAGCCTTATATCATGTTTTCCACAAGAAAACCATGTCAAAAGAATGACTCATATTTTAAATAGTTATATGCTTATTTCTATGTTTAAATATACACGTAAAAGAAAAGCACAAAGATTCCATAAACAAATAGCTCATGGACTTTGTGATAATTTTAAAATGTAAATCCCATGAGCATGGAAGTGAGAGGTGTACTATAAGAAACAAAATTAGGTTTTCAATGGCTTTTTATTTTCCATCCTATATTACTCTAGGATGAATATAGTTTTTAGAATAGAATATTTTTTCTAGTTGTTTCTAATTAAAAAAGAGTAAATATTACTAGATTATCCTATGATGTTTCAATCTTGTAAAAGGACACTATTTGGCTAAGCTTAAATATAATGTGAAATATGAGACTATTGATTTACAATAAACTAAAACAAAATTTCAAGAAATAGATTACATAATAGAAAATGATTGGTAAAGAGGAACTTGGAGTTGAAAGCTAGAATCCACTATCTAGGATGCTATTGCAATGTGTAGATATTAATCCAATGCACTATTATTTGTCTAATATGTCAATAAAAAACCTTAGAAAATCACATTTTCTCTAATAATCTCATGCTTAGTTACATAAAAAAAAATCAAGGGAAAGGTGAATAATCTAGGCTATATAAAATAAGGTATAGATGAAGAAATATAACTAATTTTTTATATTTTAAAGAGAGAAAAAATGATAGAGGGGAAAAAATAAATGTAAACCTGCATGTGGTTGTATTTTTTCCTAAAATACCTATAGCTAAGGAATAAGGAGAATGCTTGGGGCTATTTAGAAGCTTTCTAATAGTGGTCAAGCTCCTAGTTTGGGCTACATATAGTATAGTGATGTGATGATAATTCCACAAGACCCATTAGACCTTGACTAGTACATCAAGGATTAGGTAATGATCATGATACTTTATTATTATAACATTTTGATTATTATTTTTTGCTATGTAAGAGAGATAGTTTGTATTAATGGTGTGATAATTTTACTTTGGCCCACTCTAGGTGAGATACAAAGGGGTACCTCCTCACCATAGATTCAAAACAAGAGCTCCCATAAATAGACTACATAAGGACAACTACCATAGTGAAAACAATATAACTTTCCATCAAACCACTACCTACCATCCATCATAATGTCTTGCAAATTACACCTCAAAGGTCTTCCTTCTTCTTTGATGATCTTAATATCATCTAAAGATTTTGTTGTGAGGATTTATTCCTCTTCATCTCTATCCAATCTTGACTTGAAAACATGTTAGAATTAATAGTTCACTCCTCCCCATCTTGGTGAAGTATTGTCACCACACCTGAGAGCCATAGCCCCCAAAGAACCCAAAGGAAATGACATAGTCCCATAGCCCCTAGTAGCAAAAAAATAATAGTTGAATTAAGAGATTTAGAAAGGTGAGAAGTTGAGGTTTTCTCTCTCACTACAAGAGATGTAGAACTCACCAAAATGTCTCCCTTCACATCCATCCAAAGAGAAGGGTAAAATAAAGAAGATGAGTCCACTTCTCGTGAAAGTTTCAAACATAGCCAAAAACCTAAAATAAAGCAAAAAAAATGAAATTCCATTATTTAGAAAATGGGATCTCATTTCACTTCAGGAACTCGAGCAAAAAATTGGACCCCTTTTCTAAAAAATCGGATCCTATTTCATAAAGGATTAAAATTAAAAAAAAAAACAAACGAGACCCAATTTCTAAAAAATTCAATTTATAGCCCAGATTTTTCTATGGGTAAAGTCCACCTCATGTTGGTTCCATGTATCTATTATGTGTCTATGTAATTCAACTCCATATCTAGAGGTATTTATGTATAGGCCAATGTACCTGTTGATTGTTATTTCATGTTATTTATGAACTTCCCAAGAGTGAACCTCTGGGATATTTTAGTAGCCATAGGTAGTCATTGGACCATTCCAATGACTAATGTTTGGGATAATACTAGGGATTAGTTAGCATTTGTTGGTGTAATTAATATTTAATTACACTTGCATAACTTTACTTAGGTAATTAGGTAATTATTTAATTCCTAGGTTTATTAATTCTCATCTTTATCTTTTGAGCTATCTTGTTGCTCAAGATAAGATTAGGGTTTTGCATCTTTTCTTTTATAAAGAAAATCATATCTTGTAATTAATTGAATTCTCGAATAATAATGTTGCACATATTTTTGCAACCTCTCTTGCTTTTTTTATTTTCCCTTCTATGGAAGGTTATTCTGGTTTGCAAATCTGATCTTGGATTTTAACATGGTACTTCGAATATATCAATTTGCACATTTCATGCAAACTTCTACTTTTTCGTTTTCCTCTTTTGTGGAAGGTCTATTCTGGTTTGCAATCAGATCTTGGTTTCTAACAACATTCACTTGGTTCATGGAGGTGAAGGTAGTAGGATACCTTGCTTATGATACGATGGTAGCAATTGTATGTTTAGGGATCCATTTGTGTGGGTAATAATAATCTAAGGCTAACCATGTATTGAGAGGGTTCATTGGTTGTCACTAATAAGCACAAAAGTTACTGATACCAAGTGTTATTGGGGATTGTGAAGAAGATAGCAAAAAATACCACTAAGGTCACAAGGTGGTATATATTAGGAGCTACTTCTTCCTAGGTGGACAAACTTGTTGTTGGTGGCCTATAGGTGATTGAAGTTAGAATTCACTGGGTTTGGTATGTTTACTACTTGGGGAAACCCCTGGGATGATGGATAGACCCATGGTGTAGTATGGGATGCAATGAATCCCATTCTTAGTTGTCAAACTATATAATTGGCCTTGTAGGGTTGAGGATAGACCTTCGGTGTAGTATTTGATGCATCAAATCCTCTTCCCACTTGTCCAATGGTGTAGAAGACTGGTGGAAAGGATAATGTGCTCATGTTGTTGCTCATTGAAATAAAAACATTAACCCCATTCCTTCTATACTTTCCTCTCAATCAGAAGCTTGAGAATCCTTCCAAGCATGCTCATATTTTTTTTAGACCATATTTAGCACCCAAAGTTTTGTTAAATCATCACCAAAATATCACAAAAAGGTTAGAGAGGTCAAAGAAGTAATTATTTTTACTTTTTTAATGTCAAATTTTGATTAAATAACTAGATTGAATTAGTTTTTTAATTGAGATTTATTTAAGTTTTAGGAGTTGATAATTCACCCCAAATGTTTAAAATCCCAATTCGCCTCTTCATGAAAAACCTCTTAAATAATAGCCATAAAAAAACCTTCTACAATTCCTCTTTGTCCTCTCAGAACACAAAAAATTATATTAGGGAAAATTGAAAACAATAGAAAAGAACTTGAGGAGTTAATTGCAAAGTTGATAGATCCTATAAGAATGATGGTGTTTTCATCGATGTCAATAGGAATTCTACTAACTAGTGTTATCATTGATGTCAACTATGGGATGAAGATGTTGAGGATGTTGAAAAAATTTTGGAAAAGAGGAAAATAAGTTATGCAAGTGTAGTTGAGACCTTGAGGAAGTGTTGCTAGTACATGGAGCTATTATTTTGTTGTAGAGTATGAAGATGAGTTGGAATGAAGTAGTGAGATGAGATGATGTTTTTGGTACTTGGTTTCCAAGTGAATTTGAGAAAATTTAATAAACAAAGTAAACTGTGTTGTGAAAATGTTCATAGTGTGCTCTGGTATTGTGTTCCACATTCTTTTAGTGTTGATGCTTTTCATATACTATTCTTATATGTCATTCAAGGTTGACAAAGGTTGCTATATTTAGAATTTAGGTTTCTAGATCATTATAAAGTGTGAGATATTTTCACTAGTATGTGAACTAGTTGTTCGGTGAAGTTTTTTGTGGTCTAGGAGAAATGTATTTTCTCTGTATTTCTCTACCATTTGGATTTAGGTTATGCTAATTTAGGAAGTTTCTTATATAATGATTTTATCTTTTTGTGTTCAAGTTTTTTTTTGTTTGGTGCAGTATAGTGAAAGTTTCATTCATCAGTTTCCAATTAAGGGTTATTAGTTATTTTGAGTTGAAGTATTTGTTGTTGCGAGCTTGAATGAAGTATTTGATGATTCTTATGTAGTTTGGGGATTTTTCTAGATTGATTTCAAGTAAATTATGTTGTTTGAAACTTTTAGCTTAAGGAAGCATGTACTTAATGTCTATGGTTTTTTGCATGATTGTTGGATGACCTTGTGTTTAACACTACATGTGAGGATTGTGGAAGTGTGTTGGGATATATTTGGGTACTAATTAAGTAATTATGTAGGTCACCTTTTATTTCTATCTACCATGGGAATGTTTAGGTGCTGACCTATTTTGAATTTAAATGTATAATGGCTAGTGGTCAACATGGGAGAGTTTTTGAGGTAAAGCTTGATATAAGTATGTATGGTGTTGATGCAAGAGAAGTGTGGAAAGAGTAAGAAGAAAGATAGTTTCCATATTGTTGCAAGTGATGTGTGTGTGGTGCTAATTTGAGCAGAGCAGTGCAAATTTCATGTTCGGGTTCTTGAAGGTAGTGAGCTAAAGGAATTCAAAATCTTTCATGTGAGACCATGAAAGTGTGCAAGAAATTGTGGTCGACTCCTTGTTGCATTGAGAAGTGTTTTCTCTATGTAACATTCTTCTATCTATAGACATGTAAAAATTAACTAATATTTATCACACATCCTAAATGACATTTTCTCATCATCGAAATTATTATCACTTAATATCACTGCATTTCAAATCAATTACATCGATAACCCTAATTTCCTCTATTAATTGAATAATATTACATTATTTAATTAATTCACTTTTTCACCATTTTTGATGAATTAAATAAACTTCATTTATTTAATAAAGTCTTGAAAACCCTAATTTATGCTATTAATTGAATAGTATTACATTATTTAATTAATTCACCTTTTTATCAACTTTGGACTAATTAAATAAATTTCATCTATTTAATAAAGTTCTAATCTAAATTAAATTATTCAAAACATCATCAAAAATCAAATAAAAGAAATACAACTTTTTTTGTAAAAGTCAAACATGACTTGCACCTTCAACTCAAAATTTAAATTAATTAGATCAATTAATTAATTATCCTCATCCACTTTTATAATTAAACAAATTATGATCCTCCAATTGCTTGATTTGATTGGCTGATTGATCCATCTATTCTTCAATTCCATAGATTGTTCAATCTATGTCCTCAATCCAATTAAACACTCAAAATGATTTCTTTAAACAGATTGATTATGTAATCAATTTGCACTAATTATTCCTATCTATTTACTCTCAATGATCTAGAACTGTTGATCGAGATATTCTACTATGTGATTGCAAGTGTTCATTTTGAAACAAAAATTCTATATAACAATTATCTTCTTCCTCAAAAATGATCAGAGAATCAACATCATTTGAACAATGAAGTAATGCAAAAATCACAATCAACCTTTTGAAGCTTTACGCATATCTTCGATCAAGGACATTACATGTTCTTGAAGATTTCGCTCGGCACAATGGAGGCTTCACATTGATATGAACAATCCAACATCTTTGCGAACACACTTCAACATAGGATGGTAACACTGCTTTGGTGAATTCATTTTTTCTTTTCTCTTTTGATTTCATTTCTTGAATTCATTTCTTCATAGATTCATTTAGTGAGTAATGGGAATGAAGTATCTTTTTCCTTGATTAGATTAGTTTTTAACTCATTCAATTTGATTATATAACATCACCTAATTTCCCCCTTACACAATTTGGCATGCCAGGTGGGACTGTGGTCCTTAGCACTAACCATTTTATGAGAAAATTTTGAATTTGCAGGTTTCGAAAACACACTGGAAAATTTTTCACACGCAAGCTATAGGAATTTTTCACGGTCAATTTCACATTTTTTCTACACTTGACTTTTTGTGTTGCTTTTTATTTTTGGGACACTTTTGCTAAAATGAAAGGGGCACACTTGAGTTTTTCAACCACTTCTACTTAAAATAGAAGCCACTTTTGAGTTTTTATCTGCACTTGCTTTCTAATAGGGTCACTTCTACTAATTTTTTTGGTTTTTCTCTATCAAACTTTTATCTAAAATCTGCAAATCATGTTTTCAATTTCTAACACTAATGGTCATTTGGTTTGGTTGTTTGGTAGGTGCTAATGTTGTTTATGCATGAGTTTCAGATGTATGACATGTGTTTATCCAAGAACAATTAACATGTTTATTGCAAAGAATGAAAATTGTCGAAGCTTTTAATTTTTCAAAGATTTCATAGTTAGAAACTTCAATTTGGTGCTATAAAAAGAACCCCACAAATCCAAATGCTTTCAATTGGTGTTCTAAAATTGACTTTTCAAAGCTTTGTAACTTAGTAAAATTTCAATTGGTGCCCTAAAACAAACTTTTAAAAGCTTTCTAGCTTAGGAAAATTTCAATTGGTGCTCTAAAAGAAACTTTTCAAAACTTTGTAGCTTAGCAAAATTTCATTTTGGTACTCTAAAAAAGAACTTTTCAAAGCTTTCTAGCTTAGAAAATGCTCTCAATTGGTGCTTAAAAAGAACCTCACAAATCCACATGCTTTCATTTTGGTGCTCTAAAAAATATTTTTTTAAGCTTTCTAGATTGGAACAAACAATTCCTTTTGGTGCTCTAAAAAATGTTTTATTTTGACCAAACGCTTTCCATATGTTGATGAAACAATCAATTTACTTTTGTTGAAAGATTAAGATAAGGCTTTAGAAACACTTCAATTGTTACTTAAAAATGAAAAAATCTATTTTGGTTGTAAATTATGATACTTCTTGAAGTCTTAAATGATTTGAAATTAGTGCACATAAAAAGAACAAATTGATATCTTGTAAATAATTTTATTTTTTATTTTTCATTTTTATTTTATTTTCTTTATTTTCATTTTTTGAACTGAAAAAGAACATTGCAATGAAGTGTATATTGTGTATTTCATGTTTGGAAAAATAGGTGTCTATCCTCTCCCCTCACACCTTTCAGTGATCTTGGGTGATGAAAAACATCTTGAGTTTCTCACATTTGTTTACATTTCAAAGCATACCTTTAGAGGGCCTACCTCCTTACGTGTGTGAGGGAACAACCCAAGTAGTAATTTTTCTTTGTCCCGCTATATAAATAATTATGCATGTTAAAAAATTCATCAACCACCTAGTGTAGATGTGAACTATACTAATGAAAGTCTCCCCTAGTATCCATGAGATACATAAAACCCCTTTTTATTAAGGGTTGGGAGACCTCTTAATTGAGTGAATCACTATATGTATAAACACCAGTAAAAAAACCCAAAACATGAATAAGAACCAATGTTTTAGAAGCCACCCATTTTTAGCCAAAAAAGTTATTTGAAGTGGTGCATTGAAACTTTGATTCTAAGAAGTTAATTACCAAGTCTGACTTATGGTTGAGCATAAAACACTCTCCATTCATTTCATGTAAAATTATCCCTTTGGGGAATGAGGTAAGCCCACCTAAAAGGAAGTGTTTATCCCTAGGGTCTAAATTGTCTTCATGAAATTTCTAAATCTTTCGATTAATTTAAAACATCAAGTTCATTGTGCTTTAATTAAAATGAACACATCAAAACAAGCATTTAACATGGTTCTCAAACTTCAAACCCTTTTAATTTAGTGCAAATCCTTTGAAAAGAGCCCTATATTTTCACTCGTAAAGGATATCTTAAAACAATATCTTTGAAGGTTTCTATATATTTAGGCTCACATTTCAAATCACATTAAGGAGAAAGTTAACATTGGAAACTATGACTTTGGCATTTCAACTTCTACAAACATTGAGCTTTTGTGGAAATAAACATGCTTAAAGATGTAGACATTTTTAGGGTCAAATAAGTTTTGATTGTTGTGTTGCATGATATCACTTGCCAAAATTTCAAATTAGATCAAGCAAACTCATCCAAAACTAAAAAGCTTATCCAAAATGTTGCTAATACAAAAACTAGAAAAAAAAACTTAAAAGAAGTCACTTCTACTTCTATTTTTGCTGCACTTGACCAAAAACTAGTCATACTTGACAAAAATTGGCATTTTTTCCCTCTATCTTATGACATTTTTTGATGAAAACTTATTTCTTTTGAGAAAATTGAACACACTTGATATAAAATTGTTGCAATTTATCCTAGTTTTTCCACAATTAACAAATTTTCTTGGATGAAATCACCCAAGAACTGGCCACTTTTTCCTAAGAAGTTTGCATTTACCTCTACAAACAATTAGATAGAAAATTTGATAACAGAAGTCGCTCTTGAAAAAATTTACCACATTTTCTTTTCTGATTTAGCCACACTTGACCATAATATGGTCGTAGTGGACTTTTTGAGCCACTTTTGCTTCAAACCTACCACTTTTGCTTTATTTTCTGGTGAAAATTATATAACCAATCCAAAATTGGTTACAAATCCTTTTGAGAAATGAAACAACTAGACTCCCAAAATGTGTCATAATTTATATCAGTCCATCATTCAACACCTCATCCTAATTTTATAATTCAAATTAAAAACAAAAAACTTGGATCATTCCTTCACTCAAACATCTAAGATATCAACATTTTCTTGAACCTCAAGGATAGTTCAAGTAAATTTTCTACAACATATCCTCTAGAAAAATAAGTGAATTATCATTCCAAGTCTTTCAAACATTTTGAGTTCCAAGAATAGTGTCATCCCAAAACATCGTTCAAACCTTAAGGTCTTGAGAATCATAAAAAACCATATCAAAACACTTTCGTCATTCACCTTATGACCATTTGGCATCCAATTGCTCCTATTCAACAGCTGAACCTTACAACACCTATCATACAACCAAACTTCACACAAATTGAGGGTGAACAAATATATATTATCAAGAGTTTCAGGAGCTTCATATTAGAGACAAAGGAAACACAAACCCAATGGAGAAACACATCAAATATCCTAGACAAACAAGAGTGAAAATTCAATCTTTTAGTTAGAAGGCATGTCTTACCACCTCCCACATGGAAATAGAAGATCTTGGCTCCCAAAAACACTTTTAAAAAAAAAAATCCAAAAAACAAACACAATTTCATTTCCTTAAAACAAAAAAAAACCAAAAACAAAGCCTTCTATTTTTCCATAGTTAGAAGTCACCAACTTTTCACAAAATCCTAGTGCTTTTTTATGACAATTATGAGATCACAACATAGAAAAAACATGAAGGCCAATAAAAGTAATACTAGAATAGCCCCAACAAACACCAAAAGCAATGTAAGTGACCCATGGGGATATAGACCAAGTGACCTTGTAACTCCTCCAAAGGAACCCACTTTCAAGGCAAAAATACACCAAACACTTAGTGAGGAGGAGATAATCCATGGACACCAAGATGTGATGGATAGATCAAACCAAAATCCCAAGAGCATGTTCATAGAATAACTGGATATTGAGGAAGAAATGGATGAGGAAGAATTATTTCAACACTCCAAAAGTCCCAGGATACTTAAACTGATGGACAAACTCCTAGGAAAGGATCCAAATACTTACTTCATCAAATTAACACAAAGTGGTGCTAAGCTTCCTATATACTTTAATGTGGAAGGTCCTAAGGATCCTAATCTCATTCCCTTAGGGGATAAATCAATTTTTCAAAACATACCCAAACTAGTGGAAATTTCAAACATGCCACCAATATTCTCACAAGGCAATGATCAATCGAAAGATAATGCTTTCTTTAAGAAACTATCCCAAATCTAACAAGTGGTCATGGCCCAAAAATATCAGGGTATGTGCAGGATCATCATGGAAAAACAGGCCCTTAAGTGGCAAAAAATTCAAAAAAATCAGAGTTAGGCAACTTGATGTAAAAATTTGAATAAGTTATCTATATTATTTTAAAAATATGTAAGAATAGAATCTATAGCAAATTGAATGATGTTTCTAAACTACTAGGCTTTTTTTTTTTAAGAAATCTATTTGGTGAAAATTTGAAATTTCAATGCAGTAGTACTTAAATTTGGGGAAAAAAAAAGTGTGTCTGTCTAACCACCCTAACCACAATAAAATGATAATATTTTTTTATAAGATTTTAGATATAAATAGAGGACTCATGTATCGATGTGATGCATATTTTTTGTAATTTTTTTCCAAGTAAATAATTAATTATGAATTTTTATTACAAATTTTAAAAATATAAAAACTTGTATGTCTGACCACCTTAACTTGGTCAAAAATTCATGAAATTCATTTTTTCCTTTTTAATCCCTATAGTATGTGAAGCATATAATGTGACACATCTTTTAGATTCAAAAAATGTGATATTGTTTCAAAGCTATAGATGTTTTTCAATCAGCCTATCAATCAGACTTTATTCGTACTTCAAATATAAAATGAATAATAATTATTTATTAAAGTCAAAGTAAAGCATAATTTATATTGGTGGAAAGCTGAGAATCTCCTTTAAAAACCCTTTTCTTTTCATCAATTTTGGGTAAAAAAAAGTCATCAACCACATACCCTAAACATATCCATCATATCGCCACTTTTTTAGCCCATCATGATCCTGCACATACCCATCAAGGATGTCCATCTTAATACATGGCATAAGGTAACAACCCACCAATAGGACAATACATGCCCCAAAACACTTCACATATTGAACCTTCCCAAAATGTACAAAATCAACAAGGGTGATTTCCACAACAATACCAACAACAAGGTGGGTCACATGGTCCCTTTCCAAATCAAAATCTGCAACAAGGTGGGTCACATGGTCACCTTAAAAATCAAAATACACAACAAGGTGGGTCACATGATACCCTTCCAAATCAAAATCTACAACAAGGTGGGTCGCATAGTCCCCTTCCAAATCAGTACCAACAACAAGATGGATCACATAATCCCCTTCCAAATCAAAATCCATAACAAAGGTGGGCCACATGGCCCCCTTCCAAATTAGTACCATCAACAAGGTGTACCACCAACATATTATCTAGGTAACCTTCAAAATAGTTCATCCCAACAAAAAGGTATGCCATGTGGTACCCTTCACAATTCATCCCATCAACAAGGTATCTCGCCAATGCACCAACTGGGTAACCTTCAATACAATTTTTCCCATCAACAAGGTATCTTTCCAATGCACCAACAAGGTAACCTTCATTACAGTTTGTCCCAACAACAGAGTGCACTGCCAATGTACTATCAAGGTACCCCTCCTAAACAATAATAAAAAGGACCTAACCATCCTTGCAATCAACAAGTAGCTAACCCTCCTTATTTCCAACAAGGATCTAACCCTCCTTACATCCAACAATGAGATAACCCTCCTTATGTTCAACAAGGAGCTAATCCTCCTTATATTCAACAAGGAGCTAAGCCTCCTTGCATTCAATAAGGACCTACCCTCCCTTCACACAACAAGGACTTAACTCTCCTTTCAAAAAAGAAGGATTTAACCCTCCTTCCACCCAACATGGTTACCAAGGTCACGTACCTCAACAATACCCAACCTATGACCAAAACATGGTAGGAAAACAAGGTTACTATACATGGGATCTACAAACAAGTGTACCAAAAATAGAGGTCAACATGCAACTACAAGTAATGAATTAGAGAATATCAGACATGCAGATAAGAAAAACAAAGAAGACTTATATCCTTCAAGATATATGTCCATTTCCTTTTGATCATTCCATTACTATGATCCCATTTCCAAAAAAGTTTGAAATACCAAAGTTTTAAAATTACAAAGGAAAAAGAGATATAATAGAATGCACACAAAATTTCTCAGTATCATGCATGGAAATGCAAAAACAAAATTCCAACCTAATGAGGCTCTTTCCACATGGTCTTATTGGTCACATTATGGAATAGTTCTCCCATCTACCACCAGTAATTAAATTTTTTGATGAACTAACTAGAAATTTTATAATCCAATTCCAATTCAATATAGAACAAGATGTCACCATCATTGACCTCCACAAGATTAAACAAATTCAAGGAGAATCCTTTACCTCCTACCTACAAAGATGGAGACATAAAGCTAATAGGTGCAAGTGGCCTATTCCTGAAAAAGAACTAGTAGATATATTTGTTTCTAATGTCCAAGCAGAGATCAA
Source organism: Sequoia sempervirens (assembly GCA_007258455.2). NCBI lineage: Eukaryota > Viridiplantae > Streptophyta > Pinopsida > Cupressales > Cupressaceae > Sequoia > Sequoia sempervirens. The sequence continues at coordinate 368,710,961 of VDFB02058242.1, read as the reverse complement.
TTATCAACTCACTATGTTGTGTACCATGAGCTTTGAAGAAATCATTGAGAAAGGACTAAACATAGAAAGGTCTCTCATAGCAAGAGGAGTGATTAAGCTAAACAACCCAAGGGATAATTTTTCTAATTTGAATGAGAAACCTAAGATTTGGTCCAAGAAAAAAAATGTTACAAATGATGGAGTAGTTGATGCTAGAGTAGTATGGAACGTACAAAATACCAATGTACCTCAAGTTGTACAAACGAGCTATGCTCCCATAATCCATAAAAAAATCAACTTAGCTATCCCAAAAATAATAAAGTGCTCAACCAATATAAAAATTGAAGGATGGAAACAAAGGAAATATGATCAACTAAGGAATTTCATGGAATTAGGAGAACCCCTTGAGACAATCATGTGCAAACTAGTGTACAACAAAACTTTATCAAGGTCAATGATCACCCAAACTATGAGAATCCAAGCTTTGAAACACCATGGTACCATGAGAAGGACTTATGCAAGTTCCATAAATCAGAGGACATATAAAAAATAATTGCATGAGACTCAAGCACATAATATAGGACTTGATCGACAAGGGAGAAGTTGATATCGAACATCATCCTGGAAACAAAGACTTCCATATCTACACCAACCCAATTTTGAACCATGCTAAGAAGAATGACAAAGGGAATGACCAAGATTGTCATAGTGCTAACTACAACTATGGTGACACCATCCTAGGTACCCTCTCCCAAGAAAATGACATGAGATTCAATGTGTTAACAATAGAAGGTAGGGACCCCGAATGTAACATAAGTACCCATCGAGGGAAAGTCAAAATACAAAGATCCCCACCTAAACCCACATCTAATTCATCAAATGACTATAGTACTATGGAACTGTCGAAGAAGACTCCCACTTTGATCTCCATCCTAGAGCTGTTGAAATTGTCACCTCCACATAGGGAAATACTAGAGAAAGCATTGGAAGCATCAGTCCCTAACAACCTTAATCCTAACCAGTTTCAAGCCATGGTTGGAAAGATCATGGCCAATCATCATTTAGTCTTTTCCAAGAAAGACCTTCCACAAAATTCATTCCATAACCAAGCCCTCTATATAGAGGTTGGCTTCCACAAACACATGGTCAAAAGGGTATTCATAGATAATGGTGTAGGTCTAAACATTTGTACCTTAAAATTTGTTAAACAGTTGGGGTATTCTGAAAATGTAAAAAACAAGGGAAAAAGAATTACTATAAGGGCCTATGAAAACCTCGAAAGGAATTCAGAAGGAACCAGTAGGCTTCCAGTATAGATAGGACCAACAACCACAAAAACAACATGTGAGGTACTTGAACTTGAGCTACCATATAACCTTCTTCTAGGATGTCCTAGAATTCATGCTTTACAAGCAGTTCCTTCAACATTTCACTAGTGGCTAAATTTTCCTCACAAAGGAAAGGAGGTTACATTATATGCTAATTTTGAACCCTTCCATTATTGCATAAAATTGGAGGAGAAGTATAAAGAAGTCCAACATATACCTAGAAATGTCATATCATTTCATTCATTCTCATATATTGGCCCTTCCACACTACCATCAACCTCAATTAAACCAACATCAAATGAGCAAACAAAAATTGAAACCAAGGTTCAAGATAGCCACCCCAGTAATAGACAAAGGAGAGTGGGTCAACTACAACATCTCTACCATCAACTTGGGCACTGATTCCAGAGAGCAAAAAAAAAATGAAGTGCAAGGATCAGTGGCCGCAATAGTGGAGAAGATGAATAAGGATCAATCCTCTAAGGAGAAACTGAAGGCACAGGTGCTAGACCTCAACACATATATTCAATAATGGGCATCTCTAGAGGAAGAAGCTCCAACCACATCCTCTACACCCCTACTCCTATCTTAGGAAGAACTCTCCAAGATGGAGAAGATGAAGAATTAGACTAAGTCTACTGCGGATTGGTTCTAAAGAGTGATCTATAATGGCTATATGGGCATAGGCCATGCTATCTAAATAGCTAATAAATTTTGGGATGTGCAGAAGAAGTTGGAAGGCATAGAGAAAATTTGTCACCGATCCACCGATCTATACAGGATTACCTATCCTAAGCCCAAGGCCATCCTCAAGATGCCTGAAAAGACATAGGAGAAAGAGCTAGCCCTTGTGAAGGATGACCACTAGCTGGTGGAAACATGGAAGATGGGCCTAGATCATAAGAGAGGCTTCCTAGAAAGAATATTGCATGAATTCAAGCTTGACCTCGAATGGGTCAAAGAGCATAGGACGGACCCCGAGGAGTACCTGAAGCTAATAAAAAATTATGACATTCATGTTATAGAACTGGACCTAGAGAAGATCATGCCATACTTCCACAAGAAGATGGAATAAGGGATAGTAGATTCACTAACGCTAGAATTCATAGATTTTGCTGCTAAGGCCTTCATCTACTCAAAACAGGTGATCAAGGCCACACCCAAATGCACAAAGAATTGGGAGCTGATCACTAGCAGGTCTAAGAACATGACCTTTCAAGTACTTTAATTTGACATCATGTAGTGGAATAAGCTTCAAGTGTTGATTGGAAAATTCATGGAATACGCCACTCTTCAAAAGAATTAGGGAAATCCAATAATAGATGATGAGTTCCTGACAGTATAAGCTAAGACAAGAAGGCAGCCACTAAAAGACAAAACTACTATAGTGTTAAGACACTACAGGATGAAATAGGGAAAAAGTAAAAATTATATTTTATATTAGTAAATTTTGGGGGTAGGTGAAACCCTAATGTAAAATGAATCTTGGCCACAAAATGAGAGTAAATCCTATCCATTCATTTCACTTTTGAAAAACTATAAATAAGGGGTTTCCTCTCATTTTCAAGGAGAGAGTTGAGTTTTTGTAAAGACATGCTACAATTTTTTTAATAGAATTTCATTGCCTTTGGTGGATTCTTGTGTTTCTCTCATGTTGCATGATTCATCTCCTCATATTTGATAGATTTAGATAGTTTTAGCTTATTTTTCTAACTATTTCCAATTATTTTTAGTAGCTTAGTTGATGTTGTCCATTGATTTTGAAGAATGCTATTGTGTTGATGCTTTCCATATTCATGCTTTTTACTAGTTATTGATGATAAATAGTAGTCTAGAGCTAGTCTAAACACTCATTCATTGTTGCACTTAAAATTCATCTTTTATTCATGCTTTCTAGTGAATCAATAGTTGAAAATTTGTAGTCCTTAGAAGATAGCACTAGTTTCATGAGACTGTATGTTATTTGGTTAAGTGGAACTTGGTTATAAGAAGGTTGGCTACTATAGCACCCTCCATTGTCACTGTTCATCAATAGTTGCAGCTCTAGTAACTCTTCTCTCCCTTTTCCCTTTTCACCTCTCTTTGAAATATAAGTTTAGGAAAAGTTTCAACATCATTGTAAAGCCAAATATGATGTCGTGTGTGGAGTTTTAAATTGTTGTTTTGAACTTGCAACAATTACACATCACTCTTAGAATCTTAGAAACTCCATTTGAAGATGCAATCTCCTTCCAACCTAACAATTGTCCATGCCCCCTGTGATTACCAACAAATCACATCAACCCACTAAGTTTTTTTTGCAAGTCATGACCTGACACTCGAGAGACCTTGGGATAATTTTCTGCAACTTGTTTGTAGGAAGTTGTATTTCAAGAGAGGTGCACTTATGTGTTGCTTGTGTTGAGAAGTGCAAAAACACCCATCAACAGAAACTAAAACTTAATTTGTAGTATACCTAATAATTTTTATAAATTTTGAATGTGTCTTTCATTACATTTATAGTGTCTAAATAACAAAAGTTCTTCATTACAACCATACTATCTATGTGTAATTGGAGGTTAGAAAACAATGGGAGTTATATAACTTGCAACCCAAAAATTATTGTGAAACCCTCTGCATGTAACAACCCAATTAGTTTGTCACCCCTTAGCTCAATTTGTTTTTTTTTGTGTATCCTACACCCACAAATCCTCCCTATGCTCTACACCCTTTAGCTTTGAACATGTAGAATGAAATAACAGACAACCCAATTTTTTTATACAACTTGCAAATTTTTTTTGCATTTATTTTTCAGTCATATGTAGAAATTCAATCACAATTTTACTCTAAGTAATAGTTTTATAAATTTCAAATGAAGGTTCCTTACATTACATTTTGGCTATCTAAATAATAAGAGGTATTAATTACATCCATAATGTTTTGTAAAGTTTTAGGTTAGAATACAGTGGGTGATATGAATCCTTCCAACCAACATAAATTTTCACTAGTTTTATGTATTTCCCTTCTGCAATTCCCCCCCTGCTCTCCACCACCTAGCTTTGAATGTAAAGAATGGAATAACTCAAAACCCACTTTGTTTTCCAGCTTGCGACTATTTTGAGCATTTTTTTCATAATCAAATGAAGAAATTGAATACCATTTTTACTCCACTAACAATTGTTCTAAATTTTCAAGGTACCTTACATTATTTTAATCTAATTCTTTTGGGAGGGAGAAATAAGTACTAGATCAATAGAAACTTTGCATAACCCTCAAACATACAAAACCTTTTCCATTTTGTGTAGTTGTATGTCAACAATCCACATTTTCTCATAATGTAAGGGCACATCACTCAATTTTTGAACATGAAGCCTCATAAGATCTTTTCAAGTCTTGAGTAGGTAGCAAATACTAGAATGTATGAAATGAAAAAGGAAATAGCTTTAAAATTACTTGAAAAGAAGTAGACCAAAGTGAAAGAGATATATATTGTATTAACTAAAGATATTCTTCCTACTCTTGAGAAGTTAAGGAAGGAGCATGTGTAGTATGTGCAATGGGAAAATCACAATACAAAATTGGAGGCAATAGGTACTAGAATTCGTAGAGTGAAAAATGAAAATTCTCTAAAAACACTTGAAAAGAAGCATACTGATGTAGGAGCATCCCTAGTTGTAAAGAAATCTTGTATCAACCAAAAATAATTCTTTTCTTATGTTACACTTAGTAGCAATTTTATTAGATTCATTCTGGATTATTTGTGTTGTCTTCTGAAAGTTTTCACTCTCATAATTTTTCTATATTCCACACCAAGTAGTCAGGGCCGACTTGGTTCAAGTTCCTTAGTATGTACCTATCCAGAGATTCACAAGTTAATTCATATCCTTGAGGCCAAAATTCATTTTCAGCATTCATCAAGTTCTTAACCCTTAAGGATGATGCTAATCTATTTTGGATCTAGAGGAGCATATTTATAAGAATTTTGATAATTTGTAGATCATTAGTTAGTAGTTCATCATAATTAGTTTTAGTACATTTTCACATAAACCCTTTGAGGGCATGTAAGAAGGCATATTGGCCAAAAATATTTTGTAAGCCTCTAAGGTAAGGCCTGTGAGTTCAGGTACTCAATTGAGTGGCCAATTTGCATGTAAGCATTCAATGATAATAAAGATTACTAATTTGGCATTAATTTTGTATTTTTTATATTGTGTTGACTTATTGTTGCATGGTCCAGAATGTTCCTTCTAGAACCCTCCTACCCTGACTACACCAAGTAGTATCAGAGTGATTTTTGAATCCTAAAGACATTCCTATTGGTAAATAAACTGCTAACTTGAGGTAGACTATAGTTATTTACAACCGATCACTTATTTTGAAGTATTTGAAACCCTTGTAGCTAGATCACCAAGCTGACGTAGTTGTACAATTTTGAGGGGAGATATGCTGCCAAGGAGAATACTTTCCATGGAAAATGTCATTGGAAGAATGGATGAAATGTTAGAAATGATGCATGAGATGTGAGTTAGGATAGATGTTGTTGAAGAAGATTGAAGGCGAGACCTAAACCGTAGGTAGAATGATGAAAGTGATGACGAAGCAGATCATGCAAATCCAATTGCAAAAGGCCTAGGTGAAGAAGAAGAACTATATCAAGACAAAATGTTGAAGGTAATCTCAGAGATTGGGAAAAGACCTAGATTCAAAATTCAAAATTACATGAGAAATTTGAATAAAAAATAATTGATCAATTTCATCAATGAAATGGAGGAATATTTTGAATATGAAGAAATTAAAGATCTGGAAAGAGTTGGGTTTGTAAAAATAAATTTGAAGGGTCACACTACATTATGATGGAAAGAAGTCCAATTGGATAGGAATAGAAGAGGTAAGGAAATGATCATTGAATAGGATTGAATGGTTTCCAAACTAAAGAATCAACTCATACCATTCGAATATGAATTGGAATTGCTAAAAATATTGAAAAATATGAGAAAAAGGGAATTGACGCTGAAGGAATACATTGAAGAATTCTACAAGATAATAATAAGGACTGGTCATAGTGAAGCAAGCAAGGATTAGTTTGCGAGGTATATCAGTGGACTAAGAACGAGCATTCAGGAAAAATTGAGCCTAGTAAAAATATCATCAGTTGAAGAAGGATACCAAATGGCATTAAAGGTGGAAGGAAAGTTGACCAAGAAATTTGAGTAGTGAAGAAGTGTGAAAGGAATATTCTTGAAGAATGGAGCCCAACTCAGAGAAAGAAGAACTTATGTAGAGCAGAATAAGATTCAAGACCCTACTAGGGTGAAGAAAAGGAGACTAAACTACACCAAACAAGTAGATAAGATAAAACTTTCTACCCGAATAACAAAGGAAGTTTTGAGAGAAGACCATTCAAAGGAACCTATTTCAAGACTGGACGTAAAGGACATAGAGCCTTTGAGTGTCAAAAAGGAAGTATCAGAAAGAAGCCTGAGCATACCAAAAGGACATCATATGTAGAGGAAGAACAAATTAGATCCCCTAATTTGAGTGGAAAACCTAAGAAGAGTGAATCATTGATAATGAGAAGAGCTTTGATGCATGAAGAAGAAACTAAAGAACCACTATAGAGGAAAATCATATTCAGAACCAAATGTAAGTTTGGAGGAAAGGTATGTAAATTTATCATTGATAGTGGTAGTATTGATAATATAGTTTCAAAGGATATGGTAACAAAGATGAATTTGAAGAGTTTGAAACATCCAAACCCTTATAGAATATCATGGATTCAAAATGAACATAAGGTACTGGTAAATGAACAATGTTTGGTGAAATTTCATATTGGGTCATATAAGGATGAAGTTTTGTGTGATATTATGCCCATGGATATGTGTCATTTATTATTAGGGAGACCATGATAGTATGATAAGAAAGCTATGTTGGCTCAAAAGGGTAGACAACTGAGAGGGGGGTGAATCAATTGTCCCAAAAATTTAAAACTTATTAACTTTATCAAGATTATTCTCAGATTTGATTATTAACCATGAAAGCATAAATAATCAATACATCAAAAACACATAGAACACCAATATTTTTTATGTGGAAACTCTGTTAGGGGAAAAACCATGGTGGAGGTCAGTCCACAAGATTATACCCCATTAAAAGTATAAAGAAATATGAGTGGGGAATGCACATGCATTCAAGCACACTTCCTAGAGCTCATTGCTCAATTACAACAAGGCTTACTTCCTGAAGGAAGACACACTATCTTATAGAAATATTTAGATTACATCTACAGGGATTCAAACTGATAAAATAGCATCTTCTAATGTTTGATCATAGTTCTGGTTAAGCACGTGAACACTTCTTCACTTTTCTTCACTCTTCTTCACTCTTCTTCACACTCTACTCTGCCTTTGAATGATTTAGAGAATTATTCACACACACACACACACATTCAACATACTTCAAATGAAATAAACAGTCGCTTATTTATATCCATACAAGAAATTAAATTGCTACATGTTGGCTTTAATGAAAATAATAAAATGATAACAAATTGTGCCCAAAATAGTAACATTTATTAATGTGAATCAACCAAGGTTAGCCACAACTTAGTGAAGACCCAAAATAACATCTTTAAACATGAGCCACCTTCAAAAATTAATCCTCAAAGATCCACAACATGCTACAAACACCTTGTTGGCTAAGAATATGAAAAACATGAATACACGAGAAAATATTGGATCACGAGTGCAACGATCAATGCAGATGTCCAACATAGATAGATCACACTCTAGAAACATCCAAAAACATCATGAATCACCAAAGAAACATCTACAACAACTTAACTGACTGAAATTGTATCATATTCATTTAGGAACACAAACTAAAGTAACATAAAGACTATCAAAATACAAATCTTCATAACTTGATCAAATCTTCACGTGGATCTTTGAAACTCAACATGGATAAACTAGATATACTTGAAAAGAAACCCTTTATTCCACAACCTCTTATCATTAGCGTATTGAGCTCATTGACAAACTAAACTTCACTTCACCACTAACAACGTGCAACTCTTTTCATTACAATTTTCTCAATATCCTTGACATATACAACTTCTAATGCATTAATGCTAATAGTGTTGACATCAATGACAACCACATATCAGTAACACAACCACAACATTCAATAATATCCCCCTTTAGCATTGATTTCAACACATGATGTGAAAAAGACCATCAACTCAACTATCTCTAGCACTTACTCCTCCTTAGGTTTTAGCTCTTTTCTCCTCAATTATTCCACATGAATTTTCTCCTCACAAGGTTCTTCTCCCAAAAAATTTTTCACATTGCTCTTCTCCCCCTTTGACATCAATGACAAAGATCACTAAGCTTTGAACCACATATCTAAACATTTGAATCATCTAACTACTTCCCCTAAGTAGTAGCCACCACAACATCAATTTGGATCAAGATATGACCTTGAAAATCATGGACTAACATAATGGAATGCATCTTAGTTCTAATTAGGAGGGGTAATCACCCCTAACTTCCCTCTAAGATACTCAAAAGTATCCTTAGGCAATGAATTTGTAAAGATATCTGCAATCTTCTCCTTAGTAGGCACGTACTCTAGTCTAACTTCCTTTTCACTCACCTTCTCTCTCAAGAAGTGAAACTTGATAGATATATGCTTGGTCTTTGAATGCAGCATGAGATTATTAGAAATGTTAATAGTACTTGAATTATCATAGAATATAGCTATAGGCTTATCATACACAACTCTAATATCCTTCAACATATGCTTCATCCACAATACTTGAGTACAATTGTGAGCAGCAACAATGTATTCAGCCTTTGTAGTAGATAAAGAAATGACATTCTGCTTTATACTTAACCATGAGCTCAACTTCTTTCCCAAGAAAAATGAGCCACCACTAGTATTTTTTATGTCATTCACATCACCAGCCCAATCAACATCAATAAAGGCACTCAAAGTAAGATCATCATCTTTAGGATACCACAGGCCAAAATCAACTATTCCCTTTAAGTATCTAAAAATTTTCTTCACAACAATCACATGAGATTCTTTAGGATCAGCTTGAAATCTTACAACAATACATACAACATTCATGATATCAAACCTAGTTTGAGTTAAATACAACAATCCACCAATCATTGATCTATATCTAGTATGATTTTCCTTTGTAGAATCATCATTTGTGTTCAACTTACATCTAGGCACCATGGGTGTACCAACTGGATTTGAATCTTCCATACTAAATTTCTTCAACAATTCTTTCACATACTTGGACTGAGATATAAAGATCCCTTTGTCTAATTGAGTAATTTGCAATCCCAAAAAGAATTCCATCTCTCCAATCATTGAAATCTCAAACTCACTCTACATCTCATTAGAAAAATTCATGTATAAACTATCATCTCCCCAAAAAATGATATCATCAACAAAAACTTCCACAATAAAATCTTTATCATTATTCTTGAAATAAAAATTAATATCAGCAATACCTTTGTTCAATCCAAGTTTTAGCAAATACTTATCCAATTTGGCATACCAAACTCTAGGGGCTTGCTTAATTCCATATAGTGCTTTCTTCAACTGGAAAACCCTATCTCCCTAATCAGTCAACTGAAATCCATCTAGTTGCTCAACATACACCTCTTCTTCCAACTTTCCATTTAGAAATGTTGACTTGATATCCATTTTATAAACCTTGTAGTCTTTGTAAGCAACATAAGCAAGAAACAATCTCACAACTTCAATTCTAGCAACAGGAGAAAAGGTCTCTTCAAAATCAATTCTATCCATCTATGAATATCCCTTATACACCAATCTTGATTTGTTTCTACCGACTTCGCCTTACTCATTCAGTTTGTTTCTAAAGACCCATTTAGTTCCAATGATATTTTTATCCTTAGGTCTAGGAACAAGAATCCATGTATCATTATTCTCAATTTGTTGTAGCTCTTCTTTCATTGCTTCAACCCAATATTCATCTTTACATGATTAATTCACATTAGTAGGCTCAGTCTTTGAAATCAAACAATATTCTTCTATAATATTTCTCCTAGTCTGGACACCTTTATTCTTATCACCAATAATCTGATATTCTAAATGATTTAATCTTACATACCTTGGAGTCCTAGGATGTTCTTGAATTTCAGGCTCTTCTGATCTCTCTTCTACTCTTTCACTATTTTCTCCTTCCTCTTGATCTTCTTCATTCACCTAAATGATTTGAACTTGATTTGAAGTCTAGACTTGCTTTCCTTTGTTTGTACTATCATTCTAATCATTAGAATCGTATCCATAGGTTCTAGATGGTTTAGCTATGTCTTCATCAACCTTGACATTTGCACTTTCAATCATTTTCTTCAATATCTTATTGTAGCACTGGTAGGCCTTGCTTTTAGTAGAGTAACCCAAAAAAATTCCATCATCACTTCTAGTATCAGACTTTCCTAAATCTTCATCTCTTATAACATTTACTCTCAAATATTTTTAAATATTTAACAATAGGCTTATGACCAGTCCATAGCTCAAAAGGGGTCTTACTAGTATCACCTTTGACTTGTACCTAGTTGAGGATGTAAACAACAATACTCACAAATTCTCTCCAATAGATATGAGGAATATTTCCTTCCAACATCATAGTTCTAGAGGCATATTGAACTATCATGTTCTTCCTTTCCACAACTCCATTTTGTTGAGGGGTCCGTGGGGTAGATGATTGTCTCTTTATTCCATGCACTTCGCAAAAAGAATTAAACTCACTGGAAGTGAATTCACCACCTCTATCTGATCTCATACATTTAATCTTCAGATCAGTCTGTATCTCAACCATAGCCTTAAATATCTTGAACATTTCCAGAGCTTCAAATTTCTCCCTTATGAAAGTATCCCACATCATTCTTGAATAATCATCAATAACCAACATGAAATTCCTATAACCTTGTAAACTTCTAACTCTATAAGGACCACACAAATTAGTATGCACAAGCTCCAACAATTCATTTGAACTATGTTATTTGCTTCAAAATGAAATTATAATTTGTTTCCCCAACTGACATTCCTTGCATATAGCATTAGTAGGCTTTACCAACTTAGGAATATCTCTCACAGCCTTAGTAGAACTTATCTTGACAATATTATTAAAACTAACATGACACATTCTTCTATGCCACAACCAACTTTCATCAACTTGAGCAATCAAAAATATTTTACTAGCAGCATTCAAATGAAAAATATTACCTCTTGTTTTTGTACCTGATGCAATCACATTTCTAGAACACCCCAATATTTTGCACTTTTCATGCTTGAATTGAAGATTGTAATCCTTATCAACTATCTTCCCGAAACTTAGAAGATTATGCTTCAGACCTTCCACATATAGGACATCATCAGTATTGTTCTTACCATAAAGAGAAATGCATCCTCTACCACAAATCACACTAGTTGTGTTATCACCAAATCGTACAACACCACCATCATACTTTTCCAAGCTCATAAACTTACTTTTATCTCCTGTCATGTGATGTGAACATCCACTATTAATAACCCATTCATCTTTCTCTTCAACTTGAGCAACTAGGGCTTTCTCCACATTTGTAAAACTAGCAAATTCAGTAGACACATGATTATTTTTCTTGATAGCAATAAATAATCATTCATCCTCACTTCCATTTCCTTTATCAGAATCATCATCTCTCACTCCTTTATCAGTAGCATAATAACACTTATTTTGAAATTTAAGCTTGTTATGTCTTGGTTTAGAAACTCTTTTCGAACACCTTGATGCAAAATGACCTATCTTATTTTAGGAAAAACATTTAATAGGCAACATTCCTTTATACTTACCTTGTCCTATGGCTTCTCTTTTCACAATTAGTGCTTCAAGCTCATCTAGTTCTCTTTCTTCTTCAAGCTATCTCATTTCTTCTTCATACTTGAATTTCTTTCTAGAAGAACTCTCTCCAAGATCATATGTATGTTTATCTCTTCCAGATGTAGTAGCCTTGAATGTAGATTCTATCTTAGGAAGGGCATCACCAAATTCATTCCACTCAAAAGAAGTAAGCTTACCAATCAACATATCTCGAATAACATTTGTCACAGTTCAGAGCTCTTCAATGGCTATAGCTTTGACTTTGTAAGTAGTAGGAAAATATCTAAGCACTTTAGCAACAATCTTTGATTCTTCCAACTTTCCACCAGCACATCTGATTCCACACACATGTTTATTCACTCTTTACATGAAAGTATTAATATTTTCATCATCACCCATTCTCAACATTTCATATTTCCCTCTCAGACTCTGCAACTTAGAAATATTCACATTAGCATCACCTTCATACAAAGTTTCCAACTTTTTCTAGATCTCTAAGCAATCTTTAGATTCATAACATTAGTTATCTCAGTATTAGTCAAAGCACTCAACAGTGCTTCCTTAGCCCTGATATTGTACTCAACATCTCTAATCTCAACAATAGTAGTAGGACCATTATGAGGTATAACATACCTATTACTTTTAATGCTCTAGTAGGGTTCACCAATGCATCTTAGATGTCACTCCATTTGAGTCTTCCACAAGGAATAATTTGTTCCATCAAATCTTGGACTATCCTTCTTGTATGTCGCCATCCCAAATCACCTCAAGTTGTTAAAATTATTCCAAGGAACCTGTTCTAATACCAATTGTTGGAAACACAAGGGTGGACAACTAAGAGGGGGGAGCGAATAAGTTGTCGAAGAAATTTAAAACTTATTAACTTTATCAAGCTAATTCTAAGATCTAATTATTAACCATGAAAGCATAAATCATCAATGTATCAGAAACACACATAACACCAAGATTTTTTTATGTGGAAACCCTTTTAGGGGAAAAATCGTGGTGGAGGTTAGTCCACAAGATTATACCCTATTAAAAGTATAAAGAAATATGAGTGGGGAATGAACATGCATTTAGGAACATTGCCTAAAGATCACTGCTCAATTTCAAAAAGGCTTACTTCCTGAAGGAAGACACATTGTCTTACAAAAATATTTAGATTACATTTGCAGATATTTGAACTTATACAATAACATCTACTAATGCCTTATCATAGTTCTAGTTAAGCACATGAACACTTCTCAAATTTTCTTCACTCTTCTTCACTCTTCTTCACACTCTACTTTGCCTTTGAATGATTTGGAACATTATTTTCACACACACAAATCCGGAATACTTCAAATGAAATAAATAGCCACTTATATATATCTGCAACAAGAAATTAAACTACTACATGTCAGCTTTAATGAAAATAATAAAATGATAACAAACTGTTAGCCCAAAACAATAACAATTATTAATGTGAATCAACCAATGTCAGCCACAACTTAGTGAAGACCCAAAATAACATCTTTGAACACAAGCCACCTTCGAAAATTAATCCTCGAAGATCCGCAACACGCTACAAACACCTTGTCGGCCAAGAATATGAAAAAAAAAATAACACTCAAGAGAAAATCTTGGATCATGAGTGCAACAATCAATGCGGATGTGCAACATAGATAGAGCACAATCTAGAAACATCTGCAAACATCATGAATTACTAGAGAAGCATCTGCAACAACTGGACTGATTGAAATCACATCATCTTCATTTAGGAACATAAACAAAATTAACATAAAGACTATCAGAATACAAATCTTTATAACTCGATCAAATCTTCATGCGGATCTTTGAAACTCAACATGGATAAGCTATATATACTCGAAAAGAAACCCTTTAGTCCACAACCTCTAATCATCAACATACTCAACTCACCGACAGACTGAACTTCACTTCACCACTAACAACTTGCAACTCATTTCATTACAATTTTCTCAATATCCTCGACATATACAACTTCAATGCATTAATGCTAATAGTGTTGACATCAATGACAACCACATATCAGCAACACAACCACAAAATCCAACAATCTATTCATGATGGGAGAAGGATTACTTATATAGTGACATCAAATGGAAGAAGACTCAATTTAATACCTTTGTAGGAAGAAGAGAAGACTTAGTTTTATGGTGCTTCCAAACTATGTTTGGTAGATGGGAGGAAATTCCTTGATGGGATGATGAACGAGAACATGTGTTTTGCATTTATTCCAAAGAAAATCAATGGATCAAAGATAGAGAAGCCCACCAGAGAAATTAAAGAAGTTACAAAATTGTTGATAGAGTATAAGGACATTATCTCAGGCAATGTGCCAAATGGTTTACTAGAGGTCTAAATTATCAATCATTAGATAGATCTAATACTGGGAGTTGGTTTTCTAAATAAAGAAGCACATAAGCTGACACCGACATAAAATGTAGAGTTGAATTGGAAAATAAAAGAGATGTTGAAGAAGGGATTGATTAGAGAAAGTTTGAGCCCATGTGTGGTACATGTTGTGTTTGCAACGAAGAAATATGGAGAATGGAGGATGTGTAAAGATTCAAGAGAAATTAATAGGATTACTATCAAGTACTGATTCCCATTGCCAAGGATTGATGACATTATGGACTATTTGAGTGGAGCCAGATATTTCAAACAAATTGATCTCAAAAGTGGATACCACTAGAATAGGATCAGAGAAGGAGATGAATGGAAGATTGCATTCAAGACAAATGAAGGATTATATGAGTGGTTAGAGATTCCTTTCAGATTTTTCAATGTACCGAGCACTTTCATGAGACTAGTGAATGAGGTGTTGAAGAAATTATTGGGTAATTTTGTCATTTTTTTCTTGGATGATATTTTTATTTTCAGTAAAAGTGGAGAACACTTGTTGCACATTAGGAAAGTATTGCAAAGGTTGAGAGAAGAGAAGTTTTTGGTTAATTTCAAGAAATGTAGTTTCATGAAGACAAATTTGGTGTATTTGGAATTTTTTATTTCTACTGAAGGATTAAAAATGGATCTAGTGAAGGTGAAAGCAATTTTGGATTGGCTTACACTAGTCAATATGGAGAAGTAAGATCCTTTCATGGATAGGCTAGTTTCTACTGGAATTTTATAAAAAGTTTCAATAGTGTTTGTAACCCCATGATAGAGACAATGAGATGCAATAAGAAGGAATTCAAGTGGATGACCAGAGCACAAAAGAGTTTTGAACTATTGAAGAAAAAGGTGATAGAGAAACTAGTGTTAGCACTACCTGATTTTGATAAAGTCTTTCAAGTTGAGTACGATGCAAGTGGGAATGTAATAGGAGCAATATTGAGCTAATAAGGAGGACCTATTACATATTTTAGTGAGAAATTGAATGATGCCAGAAGAAGATATTTAGTATATGATCAAGAATTTTATGCCATAATTCAAGATTTGAAGAAGTGAAGACACTACCTATTACCTAAGGAGTTTGTGTTGTATACCAATCATCAAGCTTTGTAGTATTTGAACAGTCAAGGGAAGTTGAATCAAAGACATATGAGATGGATTGAGTTCTTGCAGAGTTACACATTCATGCTAAAGCATAGGAGTGGCAAGTCAAATAAGGTTGTAGATGCATTGAGTAGGAGAAGGAATTTGTTGATAGAAATAAGAGTCTAAGTATTGGAATTTGAATAATTGAAGCATATATATGGGGATGATGTATATTTTGGTGTAGCATGGAAGGCGTGTAAAGAACTAGTAGTGATAGACCAAAGCTAGTGGCTAGATTACTTCATTCAAGAAGGTATGTTATTAAAAGAAAGTTAGTTGTGTATACCAAGGAGCTCAATGAGAGAAAATTTTATTAAGGAGAAGCATAGTGGAGGTTTGGTGGGACATTTCAGAGTAGACAAGACAATGGCCCTAGTGAATGAACATTATTTTTGGCCATAAATCTATAAGGATGTAAGGAAGTATGTTCAAAGTTGCAGAATTTTTCAAGTTACAAAAGGGAGCAATCAGAATACCAGATTGTATAAACCTTTTATAGTATCAGAGAGACCTTGGGAAGATTTGAGCATGGATTTCATTCTAGGATTACCTAGGACACAAAGGGGACATGATTCAATAATGGTTGTGATGGACATATTTTCCAAAATGGCACATTTTATCCCTTGTAAGAAGACTATCGATGTTGTGCACATATATGATCTATTTTTCAAGGAGATTGTGATATTTCATGGACTACCTAAGAGTATAGCTTTGGATAGAGAAACTAATTTCATTGGATATTTGTGGAGAAGATGAAGAAATATTTAAAGTTCAGTTCAACATATCACCCAAAGAAAGAATGATAGACAAAATTAGTGAATCAAAGTTTCGGTAACCTATTGAGATGTTTAGTTAGAGATAAGGTAGGAAGTTGAGATATAGTTTTACCATAGGAAGAATTTGCATACAATAATTTAGTGAATCAAAGGATAGGAAAGATGCCATTTCACATTGTTAGTGAAGTAAGTCCTAGAGGAGTTGCATAGTTAAGAGACATCAGTATGGAAAATAAAAAGAGTACAAAAGTGGGAGAGTTTTTAGACTTCATGGATACATTGCATAAATAGGTCTAGGAGTATTTGGAGGAAATGAATAACAAGTATAAGGAGAAGGAAAATGAACACCAGAGACCTAAGGAGTTTGTTGTTAGTGATAAAGTGATGGTGTATTTGAGGAAGGAAAGATTCCTAGTTGGTACATACAATAAAGTAAAGATGAAGTTTAGACTATGCAAGATTCTAAGGAAGTTTGATTTTAGAAATGCATACAAAGTGGAGTTACTGGAGACATTGGGTATATCACCTATCTTCAATGTTGTAGAAATACATTAGTTTTAGAAAGGAGAATCAAGTGGTAGTGGAAATGAAGCAGATTTGAAAGAGTGGGAGATTGGGAATATATTGGATACCAGAACAAGTAGAAACACTAGGAACAAGAAATACAAAGAATATCTAGTGAAGTCAAAAGGTAGACCAATGGAGGATTTATCATGGATTTTTCAGGCTGAGGTGGACCATCTCAGTTTCCTTCTTAGCCCTAGAAAGTGAGGGACTCACTTTTCTACCAACCCTGTGTGTTTGATGCAAGACCATCCCTAGTTGTAAAGAAATCATGTATAAAAAAAAATAGTTCTTTTCTTACATTACACTTAGTAGAAGTTTCAATAGATTCATTCTAGATTATTTGCATTGTATTCCATAATTTTTCACTCTAAAATTTCTCTATATTCCACACTAAGAAGTTAGGTCCAACTTGGTTTGGGTTACTTAGTATGGACCTATCCAAAGATTCACAAGTTAATTCATATCCTTGAGGCCAACATTCATTTTGAGCATTCATCAAGTTCTTAAACCTTAAGGCTAACACAAATCTATTTTGGATCTAGAGGAGTATATTTCTAAGCATTTTAATTATTTGTAGATCATTAGTTTCAATACATTTTCACATAAACACGTCGTGGGCATGTAAGAAGGCCTATTGGCCAAAAGTATGTTGTAAGCCTCTAAGGAAAGGCCAGTGAGTTCAAGTACGCATCTGAGTGTCCAATTCACATGTAAACATTTGATGATAATAAATATTACTAATTTGGCATTAGTTTTCTTTTTGTTCCATTATATTGAATCATCGTTGCATGGTTTGTACTATTCCTTCTCGAACCCTCCTACCATAGTGAATGAGGTACATAGTGTATTGATTGAAGATATTCTTTCTGCTCTTGAGAAGTTGAGGAAGGTGCCTATGCAGTATCTGTAGTGGGAAAATAGAAATGTAGAACTAGAGCATCAGGTACTAGAATGCATGAAAAGAAAAATGAATTTTC
>VDFB02058242.1:368556296-368692791 GCA_007258455.2 Sequoia sempervirens | reverse complement strand
TGAATAATTGAAGCATATATATGGGGATGATGTATATTTTGGTGTAGCATGGAAGGCGTGTAAAGAACTAGTAGTGATAGACCAAAGCTAGTGGCTAGATTACTTCATTCAAGAAGGTATGTTATTAAAAGAAAGTTAGTTGTGTATACCAAGGAGCTCAATGAGAGAAAATTTTATTAAGGAGAAGCATAGTGGAGGTTTGGTGGGACATTTCAGAGTAGACAAGACAATGGCCCTAGTGAATGAACATTATTTTTGGCCATAAATCTATAAGGATGTAAGGAAGTATGTTCAAAGTTGCAGAATTTTTCAAGTTACAAAAGGGAGCAATCAGAATACCAGATTGTATAAACCTTTTATAGTATCAGAGAGACCTTGGGAAGATTTGAGCATGGATTTCATTCTAGGATTACCTAGGACACAAAGGGGACATGATTCAATAATGGTTGTGATGGACATATTTTCCAAAATGGCACATTTTATCCCTTGTAAGAAGACTATCGATGTTGTGCACATATATGATCTATTTTTCAAGGAGATTGTGATATTTCATGGACTACCTAAGAGTATAGCTTTGGATAGAGAAACTAATTTCATTGGATATTTGTGGAGAAGATGAAGAAATATTTAAAGTTCAGTTCAACATATCACCCAAAGAAAGAATGATAGACAAAATTAGTGAATCAAAGTTTCGGTAACCTATTGAGATGTTTAGTTAGAGATAAGGTAGGAAGTTGAGATATAGTTTTACCATAGGAAGAATTTGCATACAATAATTTAGTGAATCAAAGGATAGGAAAGATGCCATTTCACATTGTTAGTGAAGTAAGTCCTAGAGGAGTTGCATAGTTAAGAGACATCAGTATGGAAAATAAAAAGAGTACAAAAGTGGGAGAGTTTTTAGACTTCATGGATACATTGCATAAATAGGTCTAGGAGTATTTGGAGGAAATGAATAACAAGTATAAGGAGAAGGAAAATGAACACCAGAGACCTAAGGAGTTTGTTGTTAGTGATAAAGTGATGGTGTATTTGAGGAAGGAAAGATTCCTAGTTGGTACATACAATAAAGTAAAGATGAAGTTTAGACTATGCAAGATTCTAAGGAAGTTTGATTTTAGAAATGCATACAAAGTGGAGTTACTGGAGACATTGGGTATATCACCTATCTTCAATGTTGTAGAAATACATTAGTTTTAGAAAGGAGAATCAAGTGGTAGTGGAAATGAAGCAGATTTGAAAGAGTGGGAGATTGGGAATATATTGGATACCAGAACAAGTAGAAACACTAGGAACAAGAAATACAAAGAATATCTAGTGAAGTCAAAAGGTAGACCAATGGAGGATTTATCATGGATTTTTCAGGCTGAGGTGGACCATCTCAGTTTCCTTCTTAGCCCTAGAAAGTGAGGGACTCACTTTTCTACCAACCCTGTGTGTTTGATGCAAGACCATCCCTAGTTGTAAAGAAATCATGTATAAAAAAAAATAGTTCTTTTCTTACATTACACTTAGTAGAAGTTTCAATAGATTCATTCTAGATTATTTGCATTGTATTCCATAATTTTTCACTCTAAAATTTCTCTATATTCCACACTAAGAAGTTAGGTCCAACTTGGTTTGGGTTACTTAGTATGGACCTATCCAAAGATTCACAAGTTAATTCATATCCTTGAGGCCAACATTCATTTTGAGCATTCATCAAGTTCTTAAACCTTAAGGCTAACACAAATCTATTTTGGATCTAGAGGAGTATATTTCTAAGCATTTTAATTATTTGTAGATCATTAGTTTCAATACATTTTCACATAAACACGTCGTGGGCATGTAAGAAGGCCTATTGGCCAAAAGTATGTTGTAAGCCTCTAAGGAAAGGCCAGTGAGTTCAAGTACGCATCTGAGTGTCCAATTCACATGTAAACATTTGATGATAATAAATATTACTAATTTGGCATTAGTTTTCTTTTTGTTCCATTATATTGAATCATCGTTGCATGGTTTGTACTATTCCTTCTCGAACCCTCCTACCATAGTGAATGAGGTACATAGTGTATTGATTGAAGATATTCTTTCTGCTCTTGAGAAGTTGAGGAAGGTGCCTATGCAGTATCTGTAGTGGGAAAATAGAAATGTAGAACTAGAGCATCAGGTACTAGAATGCATGAAAAGAAAAATGAATTTTCTCTGAATTTTTTTGAAAAGAAGCAGACCAAGATGAATTAGATAGATAATGTATTAACTAAAGAGATTTTTCTTTCTCTTGAGAAGTTCATGAAGGAGATTGTGTAGTATGTGCAATAGGAAAATGGAAAATGGAGATTGATGCAAGACCAGCCCTAGTTGTACATAAATCATGTATCAACCAAAAATAGTTCTTTTCTTACATTACACTTAGTAGAATTTTCAATAGATTCATTCTAGATTATTTGCATTTTCTTCCGAAAGTTTTCACTCTCAAAATTTCTCTATATTCCACACTGAGAAGTTAGGTCCAACTTCATTTGGGTTCCTTAGTATGGACCTATCCAAAGATTGACAAGTTAATTCATATCCTTGAGGCCAACATTCATTTTGAGCATTCATCAAGTTCTTAAACCTTAAGGCTAACACAAATCTATTTTGGGTCTGGAGGAGTATATTTGTAAGCATTGCAATTATTTGTAGATCATTAGTTTTAGTACATTTTCACATAAACACTTCATGGGCATGTAAGAAGGCCTATTGGCTGAAAGTATGTTGTAAACCTCTAAGGAAAGGTCAGTGAGTCCAAGTACTCACCTGAGTGTCCAATTCACATGTAAGAATTCGATGATAATAAAGATTACTAATTTGGCATTAGTTTTTGTTTGTTCCATTATGTTGAATCATTGTTGCATGGTTTGGACTTTCCTTCTAGAACCCTCCTACCATAGTGAATGAGGTACATAGTGTATTGATTGAAGAGATTCTTTTTTCTCTTGAGAAGTTGAGGAAGGTGCCTATGCAATATGTGTAGTGGGCAAATAGAAATGTAGAATTATAGCATCAGGTACTAGAATGCATGAAAAGAAAAATGATTTTTCTCTGAAAAAAATTAAAAATAAGCACACCAAGGTGAATTAGATAGATAATGTATTAACTAAAGATATTTTTCTTTCTCTTGAGAAGTTTATGAAGGAGATTGTGTAGTATGTGCAATAGGAAAATGGAAATGAAAAATTGGAGGCATTGGGTGCTAGAATGCATGGAATGAAAAATGAATCTACTCTAAAAATAGTTGAATTGAAGCAGACCAAAGTGAATGAGATAGATAATGTATTGGCTTAAGATATTTTTCCTTCTCTTGAAAAGTTGAGGAAGGTGTGTGTGTGTGTAGTATGTGCAATGGGAAATTGGCAATGTAGAAGTTGATAATCTGATGAGGTTTGTATTGCACAAGAATTTTTGCAAGAAAATAAAGTGAGAGATGATGCTATAGGTGATGTTGAATAAATAAATTCAAAGATTCTTGAAATTAAGACTTACATGGAACAAATACATCGGGAAATAGATGATAAAGAAAAATAAATAACAAATGTAAGTGTAGAAAAAGGAGAATCAGTGGGGTGGACACATGAAAGTCTTATTTGTAAAGGTAGAATTTTTTTGTAAAAAACTTGTCAAAAGAAACATCTTCATTCTATAATTAGAAAGATACTCCCAAAGATAATCAAAAGGTAGCTAGAAAGCTACATAAAATTATTCAAGACATTGAAAATCTATCTAGGAAATAGATCCTTGTTGTCTTAAGGGCTTATTATCGAGCAATTGCTCTAAAGCCTAAAGTAAAAGATATCAAAATAAAATTAGAAGATCATGAAAAGAATCACCAAGGGGTGTTAATAGGTAAGATCAATGGGGATAAGGAAAAATGTGTGGATGGTCAACTTGTAGATGTAAAAGCAATAGTTGGAAGTGTTGAAACTGAAGAAAAACATTAGAAGAGTACAATTAACCACTTAAAAAGGGAATGAAAAGATAAAAAGAAGACTCCATCATCAAAATAAAAGGAAGTTAATTAATGTTGTTCAGAGAGAGATTCAATCTAAAATATAGGAATTTGAGAAAATAAATATGACAATAGAAGGTGTTGTTTACAAATAAGGGTGCATGGAGACATTAGAAAATGAGTGTTTACAAGAATTTGAGGCAGTTGAAGGCTGATATCAAGCACCTCGAGGCTCAATTAGGAAATGTTAAATTTACTTATAATGGCTATGTAAAGCATTTTGATAGATCAAAAGTCAAAGGTGCTATTGCATAACTTATAAAAGTTAAAGATACCTTGACAAGCATAATCATATCACTCACAACACACTATTTTTTTCCACTTGCTATTATTTTTTGCATTTATATTTCCATCATGTGAGGAAACTAAATTCAATTTTTACTCTCACACACACTTGTGCTAAATTTTGAAGCTAACTTTTATTACATTCATATTTCCTAAATAACAAAATATTTTAAAGAAATTCATACTATTTTGTAAAATTCCAATTTGGAAGATAGTGGGTGTCATAAAACTTGCAACACACATAGTGTTCTAAAACCCTCTACATGTAACAACCCAATTAGTTAGTCACTCCTCCACTCAATTTGGTTATTTTTATGTAACCCCCACCTTCAACTCCACCCCATGCTCTCCACCCTTTAGAATTAAACATGTAGAATGAAATAATTGACAACCCACATTGTATTTTCCAACTTGCAATTATTTTGTGCATTTATTTTACCATCATATGAGGGAATTGAAATGTAATTTTTAGTCTACCTAAAAAAATTTATAAAGTTTGAAGAGTTATTTTCATTACATTATTATCATCTAAATAACAAAAGGTTTTCAAGACATTCATATAATTTTGTAAAATTGTAGGATGAAAAACACTTGGTGTTATGAAACCTACAACCCACAAACTCTTGTAAAACCCTCTACACCTAACAACCCATTTGGTTAGTCACTTATTAGGTGAATTTTGTTATTTTTATATATCCCCCACCTATAACTCCTCCCTTTGAGGAAACCCTCTACATTTAAACATGCATAATCAAATAACTAACAACCCACATTATGTTTTCCAATCTATAATTATTTTGTGCATTTTTTTCAATTGTATGAGGAAATTGAAATGCAATTTACTCTAAGTAAGAGTCATTTTATTTTTTTAGTTTTTCTTTCATGACATTCATATTATCTAAATAACAAAAGGTTTTCAATACATTCATATTAACATTGGGTGTTATGGAACCTACAACCCACATACTATTTTCAAACCATTTAAAAGTAACATCACAATTGGTTAGTCACCCCTCACCTCAAATTGGTCTTTTTATGCTACAACTGCACCCCATGCACTCCAACCTTTAGCTTTCAATGTGCAAAATGAAAAAAACTCACAACATAGAGTGTTTTCAAACCTATAATGATTTTTTGCATTATCATTCCTTATATTTCTACACATCTTCTCTAAATGTAACACTTATTACAATTTTTAACACATATCTTACTCATGTCAGCCTCCAATTACCGTGGGTGCACAAAATTCATTGAAAGGGATAACTTCTCTCACAAGCCACATGGCTAGTGAGTTTCATGGTGAAACTCCCACCACTACCTAAAAGCACCAAAAAAATTCCAAAAAAAACTACCTAGCAGCACCATTATTTCATCATTTTCATCATTGTAATGTTTCCTCCCATCCACCAATTTTGTCACTTTTATCCCTTGTCTTGGTGAGCCTTGCACTATTTCCTCCCATCATCTTATGTATTTTTCTATGTGTTTTTGTATGTTATCATTTTTATGACATGCAATTTTGTTGAGAGATTAGCTACATCCTTAATTTAGATATATATTTTTTATTAATATTTAAAAGAATAAAAACATTGAAAAAAATAGGGTTATGATTTAATTTAAAAAATAGATATTGCAAATATATTTTTTTGAATGAAAATAAATTATATGTTGATTTATTCTTTTTTTTTCCTAAAATGGAGAGGGATAGAGGCTTTAAAAAAATCATTTTAAAAAATAAAAATAAAAATGGACATGCAGATTTAAATTAATAAAGTTGATTTGTAACAAAAAATTATGTCATGTATAAATAAATAAAGCTTTGAATTAAAATTTGAAAAAAATATAACTCTAATAGGATGTTCTAAAACATATTACACTAGATGCAAATAAATTTTAAAACAAAGTATCTGAAATCTAAAATAACTATAGAAACTTGTGATTCCTACATAATAAAAAATAAGGTTAGAAATGCATTTTTTTTATTAAACTATTCAAAAGAGAGAAAATTTATACTTTGCATCTTCTCCTCTCTAGAGTTCCTCCTAGGTGGTTCACAAACTTGGTAAACCTTCACCAATTTAGCTCACAAAGATTAGCAATACCAAAGCTCTGATACCATGAAAGGAAAAATAAAATGAGCAATGAAAATTATTAATTAATGAGCATTGTTTGAAGGAAAGAATTTACCAAAAAGGACAAAACCCAATCCAAGCACCAACATAATGAAGAGGAGACACAAGAATTGGATGAGAGGAAAAATAAGAAAAATACCCAATATTATGAATGGACCGAAAATGCCAAAGAATGATACAAAGAGAGAGAGAGATAGAAGTTAAGACTTAATATTGCTTTTTTGAAGAATGAGAGGAGAGGGACCTCAATAAATAGAGGTAAAAAGAGGAGTTAAAAATTAACTCCCAACTCTATGGATGACACACTTCATCCTATTTGTGTGCAAGGTGTCAAGATCCTCATAAGGAGGAGGCTACACCTAAGCAACTAGTGTTCCTTAATAAAAGAAACTAGTGTTCCTTAATAAAGGAATTAAAATAAAATGAGTGATCCTCACACATGCGTGAGGAGGAAAAAAGGGAAAAGACTTGGAGGGATTCCTTTGGAATATCCTAAAAGTAATTAAATAATCACAATTAAATAATTAACTTTACCAAGTAAAGGTTAATCTTCTAACACAAACCTCTAAAGGAAAACATGATATATCATTTTGTGAAGAAGAAAATGGGAATATTCACCTTCCTATTATGCCTAAGTATTAAGAGATCCTCTATCTTGATAGAAGAGTGACAAGAAGAAATCTTGGGTACAAGCAAAATTCCTAAGATCACATATTTTTTAGCATCTTTATCATCACAAGAAAATGAAAAATTCACAACATTATTTAAAAATACAACTATAAACTTTGCATGGTCTTATATAGACATGCAAGGCCTTGACCCTAAGATAGTGTTTTATCATTTGATAGATTTTCCTAATGCAAAACCATTAAAGTGGAAACTTTGTAAGATGCATCCTCACGTAGCCTTATTCATCAAGGTTGAGCTACAAAAGTTGTTGGATGTGATTATCTTGAGTTGGTTTCAAACTTAGTTCTAGTTAAAAACCCACTAGGGCACCTGTATATGTAAATATTTCAAAGATATGTATAGGGCATGCCCTAAAGATGATTTCTCTCTACCCAACATAGACATGATTGTATATTTAATAGTTGGGTATGAAATTTTATCCATAATGGAAGGATTAATTAGTTAAAATAAAATATTTTTTAACATTGAAGATCAACATAAAATGAATTTCACCTGCCCTTAGGGATATTCTTGTTGGAAAGTTATGCCACTTGGTTTAAACAAAGTAGGGGTTACCTATCAAAGAGTAATGTCAATAATATTTCGTAACCTTTCTCATAGTATCACATTGGAAGATTGTGTGGATTATTTAATAGAAAAAAATATAACAAGATGTTATCACCTGGATATCCTTGCAATAATATTTGAAAAATTAGAAGAATATAAAGTGAGATTAAACCCCAAAAAATGTGTCTTTGGTGTAGCTTCTAAGAAATTTTTTTCCTGTATTGTTTTTCATAGTCATTGAAGTGGATCCCACTAAATTTAAAGCTATAGTTGACATGCCTCCTCCAACTAATCTAAAGAAACTATGCATCCTTTAAGGAAAACTTCAATAAATTAGGCATTTCATAGCTCAACTAGCATATAAGTGTCAAACTTTCACTCATCTTTTGCATAAAAATGTAACATTTTAGTGGGATACGAATTGTCAACAAGCCTTTCAACAAACAAAGGATTATTTGGCTTCACCTCAAATTTTGATTCCACCTATTCAAGGAAGATATTTTTATTATACATCTTCACTACTATAGCGCATTAGGTGCTCTCCTTGCACAACATGATTATACAAGAAAGGAGGGAGATATCTTTTATATTACTTGTACATTGGTTAGATATGAGCTTAATTACACTCCAATTAATAGGGCATATCTAGTTGTTGTCTATGCATCACAAAAAATGAGACATTACATGCTTAATCATCAAACAAAGCTCATCTCATCCTTTAACGTACATTTTTTCTAAGTATAATTTAACTAGTCATATATCAAACTAGGTTATGATCCTAAGTATATTTGATATTGAGCATGTAGATTGTGTTACACCCCAATGTACATTTACCTATTTACTATTACTATGTTAGGGTAAATTATTGCATTTGTCAATGTATTTGGAATTATAAATGGAAAATATATATCCAGCTATACTTTGTTTATCTAAATAATTGGAAAATTATGAATGAATGTTTATTTCATTTGACATTATATAATTGAATGGATATCTGGAATGAATGGTTATTGAGTTTGATATTATAACTATGAAATGTATAAATTTTTGTATTTGATGAATAGGTGACTAACATGAAAATGTGCTAAATTGGATGCAAATTTAGAGTCAATCCTCTAGAAGGGAGGGGAAGTATTACTCAAGAGAAGAACTTGGTTGGGTAACCTATAATAAAACCTAGTTGAGCTTACACACACTCACTTATAGAATGGTTGAGTCAAGTCATAGATTTGGGAATTGGTAAGTAATCCTTTAGTCTGATGTGTTTGCATTAGGAAGGATCTTGATTTCTGTTAAGAGCATTCATGGATTGTGTTTAGTTCTTGGTGCATGCAATTTTTTCTTCGTATTACTATACTTGATTGATGAGATATATATACATATGCAGGTCGACAATAACCCATACACATGAGATAACTCATGGATGAGTTGCTCATGTGCATGGGGATATCAAAAGGACAATGAGACATGCATATATATATATACATCATATGTATATATACCTATCAATAAGATAACAATTATTTGTGTGTGTGTCTGTATAATCGAATGTATATATATGAGATATATGCATATATACATATGTATGCACATGTAGATATACACATATGTGTTGAAAAATGGGAATGTCCATACAAGTATGTCAATATATGTTTATGTACATATACATGTATATAGATATATATCTATATCTATATCTATATATATAAAATGTTAACTTGATCTCATTCATTTGAATATCAAGTGGAATATTAAAAAAAAAAATTGTCAAAGAATATATATAAATAAATGTATATTTGAATGTATATATATACATATATATAAATAGCTTAAATATATATATATATATATATATATATATATATATATATATATATATATATATATATATATATATATATATATATATATATATATGCAAATGGCTGATTTATAAGATATTTTCCATGGTCAAAATAATGTGAATGTAGTGCTACATGTAATGGCACAATGCCAAGTATTAAACCATATTTATCATTATTGATAATAGGTAATGGAAATACATAAGTATTAATTTGTTGTGTAAAGTATATTTAACACAATGATAAAGTGTTGTGGACTATATCATGTAATGTTTTAATTCATACATAAAACAACACTATAATATAGGAGGTTGACACATTAAGATGTGTCAAATGCTTTAGCTTGTACCAAGTCGACTATGTGCAACACAGCTAGATAAAGTCTAACTTATTCCTCTATTTTAATCAACAAGTTTGTGAATAGGAAAAGTGATGAATATTTGGAACCATATTAGGAATTTTTGTTTCTTTTAGAAGTATATTTAGCCTATAAGTCAATTTCTACATTGAAGCATGTGCTTTCTAAACTAGTCAAACTATTGTTGGAAAGCATTGGATTGATATGCTCTCCTATTTGAGTGACTATTGAGATAGAAATCCACCACCTTTTGAACATGAAGCTGAGTTGATGGTATTTTATTGAGAACTGTCATATCATAAGCCTTGTTTGTAGCCTATAGATATTGGTTTTTGGGTATAAATAACTAGCATGCTCACCTCATTTGGAACACTTTTTCTATGCATCATTACACTACTCCATTATGTTGTATTTTCATTACGAGATTCTTATTTTGTTAAGAGTGATTGTGAGGAAGCTTTAATGAGAGAAATTGAGAGGGATCTATTGCTAAGTTGATTTTAAGAGGGGACCAAGCTTGAGATCCAGTGATTCAATTGGAATAAGTGATTAACATGCATGAGATTTTATTTTATTTTTTTGGAAAATTGTTACCATAGAGGGTAACACTCTTTCATTAATTCAAATGAAGATTATATAGCTACAAATAAAGAGGTTTACACAAGAGCAATGATGCCCGCACCCAGCTCCACCATCCTTCTAATCTCAAAATCATGCACCACACCCTTGTTCTCCATCACATGATCAAGACACATCTAGAGGTTCTTTGCAGCAATGGCCTCTTTGAACTTGTCAACAACAACTTCCACTTCTCTCTTGTTGTGCACTTTCTTTGCTCAAACAATGTCAACAATATCTTTCGTTGACTTCCATCATGTTTGGACCCCTAGAAAACTTTGCAAAAAGGCACACTATAGCAGAAAATCACCAATGTCACCCTTCATGTGCCAAGCGGATGGGCTTGAGCATGACCATAGCTCAAGTTCTCATGTCAAGATTTGAAGCAAAAAACCTGCCAACAATGTTTTTCCCCATAGTTTCCTTGGGTACTATCCCATGAATCCTTCTTAACCAAATTAATTTACATTGAACTCTATGAGTTGCAATAGGCCTTTCTAGCAATATGGAGAATTCGAGGCCATCATTTCCACATCCTAGGTTATGGCGTATTTCATCAAAAATGCAACAAAATTTAGCTCTCAGAAAACATGGGATAGTGAATAACCTTTGAATTTTCCTAACAGTCCATTAATCCTAGAGACCCACACATTTAGCCTCCAACTTGGTGCTTCTCTCACTATGACAACCCTGATGACAATTTCAAAATCACCCTCTATATCCACCTAGTTCCTGTTATTGTCAACAATGTACTTAAGCCCTTCATAAAGAGTCAAGAATTCAAATTCATTGTTCATCCCATCCAGTAACTGAATAGAGGCAGCCTAGACCATTCTCCCAATGTCATTTCTTATTACAAATCCTACCCTCAAAGGCCCCAGATTGCCCTTTGAGGCCCTGTCAAAGTTCATCTTCAGTCTCCCTTGGGGCAAGAGGATTCATTTTGGCAACCCCCAAGGCTTTTTTTTGCAACATTGTTTCCCATTTGTGGGAACAATTGAAGGCCAATTTCTCAACATTTGTTGGTCCCAAGTACACACGAACCTATATTTTCTCAATTTTTCATGTGCATTGAAATTTTTTGAGATGCTTCTCTCTATTTTTCCAAGCATCTTCGGCAATTGAGATTTCTTGCCATTGAAAATTTTGGCGTTTATTTACCTCTACAGGTGTTATATTATTAATGATGAAACTGAGAGCCATAGGCTTGCCAAAACTGAGCCTTTTCCTATATCTATCCATGCTTCGAAAACCTTCAGCAAGTTGTTCTATAGCAGGGCCTTCTATTCCAATTTTGCACAAGGAAACCTCCAACACCATTACATCATTTCACACTGAAGCAACAAATGATCTACCAACTCGCCATCCTTCCAATAGAGCACACACCTTTCTAGGCATGCAATTCCAATCCTTTGTATCCTATCCCCAATGATGATCCTTGCGTGGAGGGCCACCTAGGAAAAAGCACTCATCTTAGGTAGGACTACTTTACCCCAACATAGTTGGGCAGGCCATTGGGGGGAGCCTCTATCTTTTCTAGTTACTTCATAGCCCACCTTCATAGAATACTCCCCAAATTTTTTGGCACACCAACTAATCACATCACTTCCTTCCATGAAAATGATTTCTCTATTGGCTAGCACATTGTTTAGGAGAGAGTTTTGGGCACCTGTGAAGCAATAAATTATCTTCCAGGAGAATTCACACCTTCCATTCGAATTCCATATGTTAACATAGCCCCTGATACACTTGCCTGATTATCTTTTTGTAGCTTGAATTGATTCTTCTAGGAGTGGCAACTTGGATAGAGGCTCATAAATATTTGAGAAATCAAACCAAAATGAATCCTTCCTCCCATCTCTCACTAGCTAGGTTAAATGATCAGTTATGATAGACTTGTAGGACAACATAAAATTCCAGATTACAGACCCTTTCGATGGATTTACTAATGTTAGAAATCTATCCTCATCTTGATTTTCCAAGTACTTTTCCCTAAGGATCTTGGACCATGGTTCATTAGGGTATTTAAAAATCCTCCACACTAGTTTTTCATTGAGGGCATTGTTCTAAATATATATGTCTTTGACCTTAGCACCACCCTCAATCTTCAACTTCACCACCCTTTACCAACCTATCAATAGGATCCTCTTTTGATCATGCGCACCATCCCATAACAACTTATGTTGGATCCCCATTAGTCTACCTACCACCTTTTTGATCATGGTTAGACAAGAGAGCATGAATATCAAGATTTCCCAATTGACTGCTTTCACCATCAACACATGACCAACCAACATTAAACACCTGTTGCACCAACTTTTTATTCTCAATTTTCACCTGCCCAGTGTCTCTTCCCACATTTCAACTTTTGAGATAGAAATCTGCCACCTTTTGAATATTAAGTTGAGTCGATGGTATTTTTCTTAGAAAATTCATATCATAAGCCTTGTTTGTAGCCTATAGATATTGGTTTTTGGGTATGAATAACTAAAATTCTCACCTCATTTGGGATACACTTCATCTATGCATCATTACACTACTCCATTTTGTTGTATTTTTATTAAGAGATTCTCATTTTTCTAATAGTGATTATGAGGAAGCTTTAATGAGAGAAATTGAGAGGGATTTGTTGCTAAGTTGATTTTCAGAGGGGGTCAAGCTTGAGATCCAATGACGCAATTGGAATAAGTGATTAATAGGCATGATATTCCATTTCTCTTCATGTTTTATCTTTTATTTGAAAAATTGATCATCTTGCATGTTTAAATTGGAAATTGATTTAGTTTGCTTCAAATAGAATATAATCTATTTCCTTGTAGGAAAGGAAAAGTCTTATTGTTATGATTTCCTTATATGTGTGTTGTACTTACTCCATATTAAGGAGTGGTTGATTATCGTCTATAGTATTACATACTAGGATTGATAGAATGGGAATAGCTTGTTAAGTTATTTTACGTAAAGTTAAATTGTAGACTTAGAAATCTCACATGTTATACTTGTTGGAATCAAGCAACACTGAGAGGGGGGTTAATTAGTGTTGTGCAATTTTTAACTTCATTAATCTATCCTCTCAAGTTCCTAAAACATTCAATCAAAAGAAATATGCATTAACATAAAACAATAAGACACAACACCATAACACAAGGATTTTTACGTGGAAACCCTGTTAGGGGAAAAACATGGTGGAGGTCAATCCATAATTTGAGTACTCAAAATATAAGTGTTTTACAAAATGGGAATGCACTTTCATTTAGGCACACTACCTAGAGCTCACTGCTCAAAATCAGGAAGTCTCACTGCCTTACAAGAGATTGGATTACATCAAAAGGTTGAACTGAGAAAATAGCATCTAAAAATGCTTGATTACAGTTCTGGTTAGGCTCATAGATCAAATTATGGACCTTCTATCTAATTTTTCACTTCGCTTTGCTTTGTCTTAGTTCTCTTCACAAAATCCTCTTCTGCATAGGTGAAAATTGCTCAACTTCTCTTCTAATATTCACACACACATCAACACATATCAAATACACACACATATATATCAAAATGAATTAACTGATCTCTTATATATATCTGCCACCAAGGATTCAATCACTATATGTCAGCTTTAATAAAATAGAAAATATTTTCCAACTAGATCAGCTCAAATCATGAATAAAATTTGATGCGCATCCACCAAAGTTGGCCATATCATAGTGAGGACCCAAAAAAAAATATTGAATATGAAAATACTCCAAATAATTTTTCCTTGAACATCCTTAACATCCCATATTCACTTAGTCGACCTTCATATACTGATGAACACAAAATCAAACTACTAGATCTCCTAACTCATACACCAATTGATGCGATAGCACAAAATATGAGATTAAGACATTTCATATACCCTAAGACCTTCCCTGAGATCTACAACCAAAACTAATAGACTGGTAATGCAAACCACTTGGCAGATTCAACTTTAGCTAGATACCTATTATTTGCTTTGTCTTCTGGTATGATCAGATACTACAGTGCAAACCAAATAAATGACTTAGGTTTCCATTAATGACAACACTAGAAGTCATATGCCAACAATCTCTCCCTTTGGCATTGATGGTAACAATTAGTGAAAAATGACTAAGTGTCAGAACCTTGAAAACTTCAAAAATCCATAGCTAACAAAACTTGACAAAACTCCCCCTAAATTTGATAAGGAATTTTTCACTACTCTCTCTCCCTCTTTGACATCAATGAAAAAAAGATAATAAAATATTTTTCTCTCTCTCCCCCTATGAAGTGTAACCAAAAACTTATTGATGCAAAAAATAATTCAAAAATGTGAAGAAATACAACTGCTATTTGAAGATTATTTTGTACTTTTCCTTCATCTCCAAAAGAAACTTCTTCCATGCTTCTACTGCAATCTTGGTGATTATGATCACGTTGTTGGTTTCAAATGTCTAGTTGATAATTTTGATGAGAGATTTTGGAATTGTTATTCCTTCTTCCAATACTTCTCCTTTTCTCAATATCTCAATCAATTGTTCTAGCTTGCATTATGTTATGTCCTTCACTTTCCAAAAGGTGTCAAGAATCATGTTCCTAGTTTTCTAAACATTTGTATGCTTTGTTTGTAATTCCTGAATCCTTTTCTTGATTGCACCATCATGATCCTGAGACATGTTAAAATTTTATCCAATACTGTTCAGCTTTGTTTGAATTTTCTCCAACTTTTCTTTATACTTGCTAATTGCATGAGGTCATTGAAGACAATAGTTATAAATGTTTTTTGTTGTGCTTATGCATTGCCTTGATCGATTCATGTTCCTTTTTAGTCTAGTAAGTGACAATTTGTACTGCTTCTGCAGGTGTAGGATCACTTCTTCTTCCTTGTTCTAAACCTCAAAGTCCATGATTTCCTTGATGCATTCAATCATCTCTTCTGGCAATGTATTCTGTAAAATCTACAATTTGATATGATTGTGTACAAGATGAGCACTTAGTATGCTTAAAATCATGTCCTTCTCATATGAAGGTCTGATAGACCATATGTTCATAATTTTTTGCATTCCATCTTCCTCATGAATAAGATGCAATAGTTCTTCTTTGGTTAAATCACCTTCTCCTTCACTTCCTTCGATCATTTCCTTTTCTTGTTCTGGTTTGGCTATTTCCAGTTCTTTTCCTTAGGTTTCCTTAGTTTCCTTATCAGATTCCCCATCTGGTATGTCCATAATCACTTGTTCTTTCCCTTTCCCTTCAACTCTTGGAGTCTTGCATGTTGGTGGAGTACAAATAGTAATTTTTTTTGCTCTTTTCTTCTTTCTTTCCATCTCATCAGAGGAGGAACCAACTTCAAGTTCCCTTACCAAAATGGAAATACCAATTGAATCAAACTTCCCTAACAAACCCTTAAAGAAACTTTCATATACTTGATCACAATTTTCCAAATTGTTAGAGTATATGTAAATCTGCTTGCAAACTGGTTCACTCTCTTCCCATACTACATTGTTGTTCAGGGGTAAGAAATTTAGAAAATACATCACAAGGCATAAAACCAAAGTACCAAACCTGAAAGGGTAGTTTTTCTTCTTTTTCAATTGCACGTTCTCCATCAGTTGATCTTTCAGTAGTACGCAAAGATCAAAGTCTTCATCTTCTATTATCATCTTATGTGAAATGTAAACAACACCTATCAAAGTTGCACCTTCTCTATTTCTGAAAAATATTTTGTAGGATATTCCATGCACAATGTACCTTTCCACTGAGTCTTTAATTGTGGATATTATCAATTCCCTTTGATCTCCAATTACTCCAATTACTCCAATTAGGGTTTCAACTTCTTTATTTTGAATTGATCTCTTCCTTGGAACATCCCCAACCTTGTATAACCCAGTTACAACTACAATCACTTCTTTCGAGATATGGTAGGGTTTATCCAGAGTTATAATATCATTATTCAATCTATCCAAAAAAAAATCAATGATTTTTGTGTTTACGAAATAGGGGAATTCACTCCAAATATCCAAGCTTTTGTGTTTCACTTCATTCAGCTAGTTCAATTCATCATGCGACAACATGTTTATTTTATCTCTAATCTTCTCACTGCTATACTCATCTAGTTTTATCATTCCTTTGATTTGTTCCATTTTCCCTTTTGTACACATGTCTTGAAATTAAGTTCTTCAACCGCACACAAAATGAAACTAAAATTTCTCAATATAATAGAAGTGCCTGATGGATTAGGGTTTCATCGCCAAATTCTCTTCACACTTTCAAAATTCTGATGCAGAGTGCTCTCCTTTTCTTTGATATAAAGTGGAAAATAAGTGTTTCAACTTGCTTTTTATAACTCACACACTTAACTTTTGTTGTAATAAATGTTTTTTCCCTAACTTATCCGGATACCTTGCTTCCATATACTATGAAAGATAACTCTTCTGCGAACCTCCAACTCGGCATAGTGTCCTTTCCAAATATTTCCACATTTGTAGATCATCAATACAATCACTACACTTATCAACATCCCGATGTCAATTATCGATAGGGCGTTTGAAATTTTTTCTTGATAGCTCCCCCTAGGCCAAAGACCCAAAACTAATTCCTAGAGGAATTACCAGAAATAGGTTCTAGTGCTGGCTCATTTATTGTAGTAGAGGGACTCTTCTTCACCCATGTCTTCTATTGACAATGATTTTACTTGCAATAAACAGCTCGTATAGAATCTCCATAGACAAGACTGCAAAAAGCCTACCTTTCTTGAAACATATGAAACAAAGACACCCTAAGAAAGAATTTTTCATTTATAGAACAAATATTGAATTTCGTTTAATCCCAAGTCTCTATAAATCAGGTCATGATTGCACTAAACATAGCTCTCAGGTAATGATGTGATAATTTTGTTGTTATTTTCAAAGGGACTATGATTATTTCAATCTTTATCAAGAATCACTAGTATTTCACATAAAACTTCATTTTTTATCATCAAATGACATCATGAAATCAAAAAATTTCATCATAATATTTCATGAATAAAACAAATTCTTTGCTATCACTTAAGTAAATTTAGCATTAAGCAAATGTTCAACAAATTCATGGAAAATAAAAGATTTTCAACAAAACTATTTCCATTCACTTGTAATTTTTTTTAGAACATTTTTAAAAAATATTAACATCTAATCTAAAGAAAAAGATAAAAAAAATAAAAAAATTTATCCCAGTTATTCTCCATGGATGCCCCAAAGAATTAATCAAAACAGAGTAAACTGCTTTATATTTTACCAAATTGCTTCACAACTACATATAAAATAGCAAAAGCTTTTAAAGAGAGGATTTTGTTTATGGACACTAAATAGGTTATGTATGCACCCTTAAATGCCATAACATATAGTCTTGTTTAGTTGAACTTACAAAACCAGCTACAAAAGATACTTAGATAGGTAGCTATCCATAAAGCTCTGATATCAATTAATATCTATGTGCATACAAAGTTTTACGTTGGAGTGGTTTAGAAAACAAGAAAAAAGAACAAAACTTAAATGAAGTTTTTTGCTCCTCTGACATCCACAAATTTCAAACTTAAAATAAAAATGTGGGAGGAGATGGAATTTTATAGAAACAAGGCACCTCAAAACTTCAACTTAAAAGTGTTTTAGAGAAATCAGAAACAACAAATTAAAAAGAGTCACATGGCATATGCCAACTATCATCAAGAACTCTCTAGAATAAGTCAAAGCTTTGACTTTATCCACAACAATGCTTTTCTCCATACTTCAGCATGAACACTTTATCTTCATTGAGGCTACAAAATTTCTTTTGAAATATTGTAATGAAAAGCACCCACTGGGACCAGGACCAACCTACAAAATTAACAACAAATAAATTATATTACATTTTTGGTATCTCGTATCTTGTTCTTTCCATATTCACTTATGGCTTCGGTTCCAGACTTCCTCCTTCTTTCTTTCATTGGTACTCTCAGAAATCTCTCAGTATTTGATGTATGTGTTCCTTTGAAATCCTTCATATTGCTCTCCAAGTAAATTTGAGCCTAATATATTCTTCAGTCACTTGAAGTATGACATCATTCTTCTATGCCTTTTTTGCCTCATATTTGACTATAATATTTCTTCTATGTATTATTTTATCTATTACTTCCCTTGTCAACAATTGAATAGGATCTTTGTTTATTATTTCTATCCATTCTTGGAAAGCTTTAGCTTCCTTCCCATCCTTCCCTAATGTTTGGGGATCAAAAATTTTACATGACAATACTTCAATAAATTCTTGATTTTCTCTTATTAGTTCTCTGCACTCAATGGTGACCTTTCCAAATCCTTCAATACATTGTACTAACATGTCACCTTCTCATTTCAACTGTTTCTTCCACTTTCTTGGCAATGAAATTTCAGATTCTAATATTATATTATTTTGTATTAACTCTTGGACATCTTTCTATATGAGAATTTTCATATTTCACCTTTCATCAATGACTTGCTCCTGGTGAAGTTTACATTCATCTTGAAATATTTTCAATTTCTCTGAATGATGGCATGCTTCCTTATACATTTTTATTGCATTTGTAATAAATTCATCTCCCTACTTTATCCAACATTCAATCCATTCTTCAAATATATTCATTTTATGACAAACTACAGCAATGGCATCTACTTTCTCTTGTGACATCAACACCAAATGTTGGGGTATTTTAACTTGTTCTTGACCAGATAAAATTAGTGATTTAATAAAATTCTCCAATGTAGCAACTTGTTCTTTCAATTCTCTTTTCTTTCATTTATATTTTTGTACTCTCACAACAATAACATTCAAATTCACTTTTATTTCTTCTAGTTCTTGCTACCAAGATGAGTATCCAAGATTAATACTTGTGATTTTATATTCCTTAGGCATTATCTCATGTCTATCTTTGTCATTTATTGGAGTGGCTATCTGGATAGTTCTATTTCCATATGCATTCCTTTGTATGACATACTTTTCTTTTGCTCTGCACCTAGGTTTAGGAGTATTTACTTCTTGTATGAAATTACTGAGGTTTAGAGGTAATATTTCTACTTCCAATGGAGAAGCTAATTCCTTGATTAACCATTCAAGTGTATCATCATCTTGTTGTAGCTTTGTAACTCTTTCTTGTCTATGTTTATTACTTGATTCAAGAATTTCATCTCTACAACTCGCCATATTTTGTGAAATGGAAATTTCTTTATAAACTTCTAACATAGACTTAGGATTAATAGGATTTTTCACTACCTCCTCTATTTGGAGACTTATGTTTTCTTGTCTATCTATGTTTTTTGATTCTTCTCTCTGAATCTTATCTTCTTCATCTATAGTTACACCAGGATTCTCTTCATTTTTAGTTCTATCTCCTATGAACTATGTAGCTTCTTCTTCTAAAGTTTCAATTTCAATTTCAATTCCAACATGGCCTTTACCTATTTCATCAAAGACCTATGAAGCTTCATTAACATTTTTCACATTCTCAAAAGAAAATTGAGAATCAAGAGT
The DNA here is from genome assembly GCA_007258455.2 of Sequoia sempervirens. Classification (NCBI taxonomy): domain Eukaryota; kingdom Viridiplantae; phylum Streptophyta; class Pinopsida; order Cupressales; family Cupressaceae; genus Sequoia; species Sequoia sempervirens. The sequence goes on along the minus strand of VDFB02058242.1, from coordinate 368,672,790 downwards.
TTCTTCAATAACTCTCTTATCAACAGGATTCTTCTCTTCATTCCCCCTATTTCCATTTCAAGTACACTAGGATTTCTTGCATGTAAGGTGAGCGTCCCTTGAATAAATTCTTCTTCTTCAATATTTATGGGATTAGAGTTTGTATTCTGCATTTCTTCTATCACTGAGTGTACTATGGGATTATCTTTAGAATTCTTTTCTTTTATCTTCTCCCACATATTGCCCCATCTATCTACTTGTTCCTTAATTCTAGCCTCATCTTCCTTGGAAATTTACTCTAAAGCCATAGGAGTTCCACCCAATGCATGTTTCATACTGGAAATTTGAACAAAAGGGGGAAAATTAAATAATGTTGCAGCTCTCTGAGATGAAAATCTAGTTTGTGTACCAACATTATCTGTTATTCATGTTCCTTGATCAATAATTATTCTAGTTCTAGGTCTGTTCATAGAAGAAGATACACCTTTAGGCCTTGCTTTAGACTTGTCTTTACCTTTCTCTACATCTTTATGTTTTTTCTGATAACTTTGTGGGAACTTCCTGTCTTATTGCTTCAAGGTTCATTTCTTCAATTCTAATACCTAGAGTAGCCTTGCTAGTCTTTCTTTTCTTCTTGATGGGCTCTCCACTTTCAAAAGAATTTTAATCTCTTTCTTTCTTCTTTTACTTTCTAAGTAGATGGGTTCAATTCCCCTTTCTCTTAAACTTTTATAAAAATCATCAATCCAGTGTTGAGTGTACCTTATGACTGGCCTAGTAAAATCATCAATTGTTGTTATGTCTCCACCATCAACACCTGGGTCTGGAATGGGTTCATCATATACCCTGTCATTAATATAAAACTAATTTAGCACCTGATCATCATCTTCCACCAATTGGTATTGTATATCATAGAGTTTGAGCATTCAAGCAAACCCTAGAGTCATTATTTCATACTTTTCATTTTGACCTCATGCTTGTCTTCACAATTAAGCCAATAATCTTCTAAATGAGGTACATGAGCATGATAACTAGCTATACTTTTTTCAATGTTTCCTTCAAAAACATAGTACATTCTCTGAAGTGGAAATTCTTCAAAATTATAGGTTTTCAATTCCTCCTCACATAAATCAACCACCTTGATTGCACTGCACTTATAATTCCCTATTGTAATAGGAAACTTGAAATAGGCCTTCTTACGAGCATGGCTATAAAGAGTCTGAGAGGGTTTTTACTATCTCACCAATTCCAATAAAATAATTTTATCTGTAGTGTACCTGGGTAGCGTGAATGGGTTTCCATCAAATCCCTCCACTTTGATATAGGAGTAAGCTGGGAACTATATGTACCATACTCCATAGGCTGAATAACAATTTGTACTTCCAAGGATAATCTCTTAGATTTATCACATTCCATTGTTCTCACCAACTTCATGGAAACAAATCATTAACTTTTCTGTAATCACCTTTATACCCATGAACGGTGATTTGGGGTAGATGTGCGTATATCAAACTATTGACAAATTTTGTTTCCAAGGTACCAATCCACTTTAATCCTTGTTTGTTGGTTCTCATAGCACAAGAGTAAATAACATATGACAACATGTAGAAACATCTGGTTTTGGGGAATGTAGTAATTTTTTCATGTAACCTGTCGCCTATCAATTTTCCCCAATGCAACTCTACAAGACCTTCTATCATTTGAGATATTTTCACAAACATCCAGGGTTTGAACATGCTTGCATCTCTTAAACTAGTTATTATGTCTTGTATTTCTTGTTTGAATGTAGACCTCTAAATTATCTTGATCTGTGGTGTGATTGGCTATTCGCACCATTGGGTGTTCATAATTTCTCTATTGTGTTCTTCTGTGCTCTGATATGTCTTGGCCTTTTCTTTCAGGTCAACATTGAACATCCTTGTGTAGGAGGGGAGACCAAATGTACACATAACTCCATTCTAAGACAAGTCTGCATAAGTTCTTCCTTCCTTTTCAACAATCCTTTTGGATGGATTATAATAGTTTATACATTGCATTACTAATTCTGGTGTTTCCATCACTAGTGGAAACCCTCCTCCAAGAAGTAACCCATTTGATACGACATTTTTAGTACAATGGGTAGCATTTTCTTCATAATAAAACTTCAAAACCCCTAGGTATCCGCAACTTAGTTTCTCAAAAAAATTACCTCTACTTGCATGCCAAAGTAGCTCTATGAATTCAATGTCTTTAGCAAGTTTGCAGTATGACATGAAGTGGAGTGTTGTAAAATAAATTGCACGCTTGAGGTAGTGCCAAGTACATAGGTAGTTCACCACTTTCATTAATTACCTGTTATTTCGCATTGATTCCTAGAGTAAAGGTGTAATCATTATGGATTATGTTTCAAATCATGAACACCTAGATTTCTTAGTTGGCTCACCATTTGAGAAGAAAGACAACATGGTGACTATTCATGGAAGTTACATGTCACGCTAATTTTATATAGGGTATATTCCATTAAATACATGAGATTAATGATGATCACTGGAGTTACAGCTTCCGATAATATATTTGAAAAAATTTGCATACTAGGATCTAGGAAATACTTCCCAAGAAAAAAAATAAAACAGAACAAGAGAACAAAAACTAGAAACTGAAACTGAAAGATATACTTGATGATATTTCAAAGTAGATTTTCTAGTTTCTGACTTTCTACTTCAAAGAAAACAATAAGGCACCAGACTCTGATAAAAGAGAAAATTACTAGGTTTATACAATTTGATTAATAAAAATACTAGGCAGAACTAGAGTTATTTAAAGACACAAACTCTTTCAACTCACGTAGGACTCTGAAATTCTGATTTTCGGTAATAGAATGAATAAAGGACATACCAAAACACTGAAATACCAGGAAATAAAAAGTGCATCATCAAAGAGGCCAAGTGAAACCGAGAAAACAACCAGCAACCAGTCAAGCATCAATTAAAACCACGTCGAGGCAGACAAAAACAACAAAGCAAAAAGGGAAAAGAAAATAAAGGGGTCCACATTTTTCCAAAGGAGAAAAATGGGATGTGTTGTGAGACTACACAACAACTAGCAACCAACAAAACAAAAAAAAAAAAGAAGAAAGTCAATTCCAGATTTAACATCAATGTTCCAACTTTCCTTAGTATTCTAATTATAAATCATAGTATCTTTATTCTATTTCCAAATCTTACTTTGGTTAGCATGAATAATTAAGTATTACTAAGCTCATGTGTGTGCAATTGATTTATTTCCACTACAGTAAAATTAGAAATATCAATTGTTTGCATTAACTTACATAATATGACAATTCCTTTTAAGCCAACCAAGGATAGAGACTTGTTGCTAGTCAAGAATCCATAGCCCAGACAAGGTTATCTCTATAATCCCCCCCAAACATAGCTCTACTGCTAGTCAAGCGCCTATAGCCCCGATAGAGTTATTTGGATAGCCTAAAGAGTTGATATCACTTTTTTTTTATAGATATAGCAATGATAGCTCAATTTTACTTTTGATATTGCAGTAATAGCTCATCTATCAACTTGAAAGCACTTAAGCATCGCTATTAGGTTGGGAATTACAATGATAGCAAAGGTAGTCTTTTGATTTTTGAATTAATGCAAACAACTGCTATCCCAAATTTCAATAGAATGATTTAAATGTGTTCTTTTGTAGCTCAACATCAACTAAATATTTCATGCTAACCAGAGTACATAAAATTGAACAATTTATAAATGGAAAACTAATTCCAGTCAGAATAGAGATTAAAACTTTGGAGTTGGCATTCTATTGACTTGTGAAACTTTAAAAGTTTCTAATCAATGTAATTTCCAATGACGCAACACCCAAAAAAAGAAGAAAAAAAAGAAAACAAAAGCAACACCAAAACGAAACTATTTACAAAAAAAAACTATTTACTAAAAAACTATTTACTCAAGGTTGAAAATAATGTTTTAGAAACTGTCCATTCACAGGTAATGGGATATCTTCGTCGGTCAAGGACTTTAATCTATAAGTGCTATCACCCAAAATTTTAGAAATTTGGTATGGGCATGTCTATGATCTGTTAAACTTATCATGTTCATTTTTACATTCATGGGATTTATTCCAATATAGGACCAAATCGGATATTTTGAAAGTCTTTAACTTGGCACATTTATCAAACCATCTTTTCACTATGGATTGATGTTTAGAAAAATGGTCTATAGCTCGTGTTCATTTCTCATCTAAATGCATCAATTGCAACAATTGAGCTTCAGTTTGATCATCTAATCCAATATATTCTTGTGCAAACTACCAAGTAGGGATTTTTAAATTTATTTGGAATATAGGATCTACCCCATAAACTGAATGATAAGGATAATTCCCTAATGCAGCTTTCATTCTAGTATGATCTACCCATAGGGTGAACCCTGACTAATAATTCCATTCCCTAGGGTTATTTTCAATCAATTTTTTAATTATATCCAACAAGTTCTTATTTGATGATTCAGCTAATCTATTTCCATATGGATAATAATTAGACAAAGATTTCAATGTTATGTCATATTCAAATGCCCAATTAGAAAACTTTAATGAAGAAAAATCAGGGCCATTATCACATACCAATGCATACAGCATTCCAAACCTAGTGATAATATTTTCTTCCAAAAATTTGATAACTACGTCAGTAGTGCATTGTTTGTTGGAACACACTTGTCCATCGAGTACAGTAATCTGTAGCAGTCAATATGAATCTATGTCCAGCTGAGGATGGAGGATTAATATTTCCAATAAAGTCTAATCCCCATTGTGAAAAGGGACACATCTCCATCACCGACTGTAGCGGTTGAGCATTGAATCTTCCTTTATCTGACGTTGTCTGACAGGTATGACAATGTTTAACATGTTCATAAGTATCTTTAAAAATCTTGGGCCAGGAGTAGCCTGTTCTTAAAATAAGGTGTGCAGTAGCCAAAGGTGCTCCATGAGTTGTTCCAAATCTGTCATGTAGTTCCTACAACACTATCAACTTCTATTCTATTTAAGCATCTTAAATAGATTCCTTCATGATTTCTTTTAAATACAACCCCTCCCTTAATCATATAACTCTATGATTTCATCTTGAGGGATCTTCTTTGATTTCTTTGCATATGATCAGGACAAGTATGGCTAACCAAATAATGCCAAATGTCTGAATACCAGTCTTCTTGGTCCTTTTCATCCACCATGTATTGCCAAGTCAAAATTTGGGGATCTATTTCTGCAATAGATTTAACCAAGGATTTTCCTCAAACCAACCTCATAGGTATGATGTCTAAATCATATTCTTATAATATAGTAACCCATTTAGCTCTCTTTTCTCCAAGCTCACTTTGTGTCAACAACATCTTGATAGTGGAATCTAGGACAATAGCCTTAACTATACTCCTGAGGATGTAATGTCTAAACTTGCGTACGACTTTGACCAAAGTGAATGCTTTTTTTTCAACATTTGAATATCTCAATTATGCTTCCTTGAATGGAGTTCTCATAAAATTAATTGGTTTTTCTTCTTTATTTTCACCTTTTTGCGTTAATACTGTAGCACAAGTATGACCAAAAGTGAATAAGTAAATATAAAAAGGTTTAATATAATCTCGACTTACCAATATTGGTGCTTCTATGATTGTAGTCTTTATACTATCGAAGGTGATCTTAGCTTCATTATTCCACTCTATTTTGGCATCTTTCTTTAACATATCATTCAGTGGCTTCACTATTTCAGAATATCCTATAATAAATTTCCTAACAAAGTTGATCTTACCGAAATATGACTTCAATTCTTTTCTACTTCTTGGGTGCTATAATTTGAGTACTGCATTCACTCTATCTAGGTGAATTGAAATACCATGTTTAGAAATGATATGTCCCAATAACTTTCCTTTAGTCACCCCGAAAATACATTTTTTAGGATTTAGGGAAAATCCATAAGTTTCAAACTTTTGTAATATCACTCTAAGATCTTGGACATGATCTCTTCTATCTTTAGAAAATACTGTAAGGTCATCCATGTAAATGATGATTCATTTTCCTATCAATTCTTGAAAATAATAGTCCATTGCTCTTTGGAAAGCAACCACAACATTTATTAATCCAACGACATCCTTCTATAAGCAAAAGTTCCCCACTTAGTGGTGAAAGTTTTTTTCATCTAATCCTCCTTCGCTACCATTACTTGATTGTATCCCAAAAATCAGTCCAAAAAGGACATCATTTGTGAAAATTTAATTATCTATAACACTTCTTCAAGTGAAGGTAGTTTATAATTATCTTTTTCAGACGCTCTGTTAAGAGTCCAAAAATCTACACACAATCGGATGTCTCCATTATTTTTCCTAACAAGGACTAAATTTTCCACCCAAGTAGAATTTCTAATTGGGAAGATTATCTTGCATGAAAATAGTTTTTGAACTTCCTTTTGAATTAAAGGCTCTAAAAGTGCATTCATAGGACGTTGTTTCTGTAAGAAAGGTTTCGCATCAGGCTTCAATGGTATAGTATGCGTGATGATAGAAGTGTCATATGTCTTAAAATCTTCATATGTCCATGCCATGACTTTCCAATAATCTTTAAGTGCCTGAGCAATATTTATTTTCTCTTCTTCAGTACAAACCTTCCCTATAAGTACATTCTTAGGATCTTCTTTAGTATTCAAATTATATAATTCAAATAACCCTCCTTCACTTTGAGGTAAATATTTTTGTCTGATTATCTAATCAATATAAAACAATCATTCTAACTCAATTATTCCTTTCAAAATGTTATTATCTTTGATTTGAGTTGATTCTTCATCTTGAATTTCACCATTAGGGTGATCTATTTCTTTAATAATTTGTGCCTCAAAAATAATAGAATTAGTAATGAATTCTAGTATGTGCCTGTCATCTTCAAACACATGTAGGTTAGTAACATTATCAAGAACCAAAGGTAATTGTACCAATTCAACTGTGAATCTTTTCAAATATGAAGTTTCTAAAGGTTCCAAAGTACTAGCAACAGTCACCAGAGCATCAACTCTCTGATTAAATCTTCTCGAGATGTGAGTAATATTAAATGCATCGAACTCTTCAATTAGATCCCACACTCTATGTCGGTAATTAGATAATATTTTGTAATGGTAGATATATTTCTTTTAGACTTGTTTAACTACCAATTCTGAATTGCCAAACACCTTGAGGATTCTAATGTTTTTCTTGATTATTAGGATCAAGCCATGTATAAGAGCTTCATATTTTGCTGCATTGTTAGTACATTGAAATTGCAATTGATATGCAACAAGAAAGGACTTACCTTGTGGGTTGATAAGTTCCACTCCAATTCAAATTCCTTGTTTCAATTTTGATTGATCAAATTTAAGAATCCAAGCTTGATCATCTGTAATCAATATTTTACAATTCTTCGACGTCATTGTATAAATATTTTCATTATGTATATTTTGATCTTCATTCTTATGTGCTTCAGGTTCAATCCTTGTTACATCATCATGTCCTAGACAAAATCGGCTCTCAATTCTATAGATTATCTCTAGACACATCATATAGTTTTTCTTTGAATGTGTAACATTGTGCAATTGGCACCAGTCCTGCAATAACAAAAAATTTAGTGAAATTTTATTTTTATCATTCTCTTGAGCTTTTGCAATACTTCTATTTTGAAATTTATCATAAGGATCATTCTCCCCCTCAAAGGTGTCATAATATAATTCAATTAGAACATCTATTCTAGGAATTAACTCATTAGATTTCTTAACATCACAAGTGAAAACTTCTTCAATTTTAACTCCTGAATTGTGTAATTTATAAACTCCTTGTTCTACATAGATATATAGAACTTCATTTTTCTGATTAAAATCTATGATCATGTATTTCATATGAGGTTCTCTTTCAATCCTGATTTGATTAGGCACTCCTTTCCATGGTAACCACATGTGTGAGAAGTTAGTGGACATGTATCCATTTAATGTTTTAGACCATTCTCTACTCAAGAGCATACCATAGGTATCTAGCATCTCCACAACTTGAACGTCAATGTAATATTGGATTCTAGGGTCAAAAGCCAATTGCATGTGGATATTAGTTAACTCTCCTATCACATTTACCTCTATCTTGTCAAGTTGAGTGACCTTTAAAGAATTTTCAGGAGTTAAACCTAATGTTTGACATATGGACAATGACATCGCATTTAGTAGAAGCTCTAGAGTCTACTAAGGAATTGTGAAGGTTCTTACCAAATATTCTCAAAGTAAGCAAAAATGGCAGGGACTCTAGTTTTCCTTTATAAAAGGCTACTTGTGTGTCAGCTATGGGAACAATGTTCTTGTCTTTTGTTTTAGCTTGACTATCTTTCATTTGAAAATCCTTATATTTTCTCTCTTTAGGAAAATCTTCTAGAGTATTTAAGAAAGCTTTCTTGATCAGAGGTGTTTTAAGTAGTTCTAACAAAGAAAGGCTAATCTTTACTTTCTTGATTTCTCCCACTAAGTAATTAGTCAAATTATTTTGATCAGCAGGATCAATCTTTTCACCTTTTGAAACATATAATGAATTGTACTGAGAAGTCACCTTAGGTAATCTAGGATTATTGCTTGATTTGTCATTAGGTGGATTATTAAAGTTATTTGGTGAGATGCACATTGTTAAAGTTCCATTGAATTTACCTCCACTGTTAGCATTATTCCTCGTGTTGTAATTATGTCCCTTCTGATATTGCTGAAAAGCATGTACTTCATCCATTTATTCTATAGGCTCATTTTCATCTTGATAAGGAAAAGTATATGTCTCCAAAGTCATAGTTGAATCATCACCTTTGTATCTATGAGCATGATTTGTAATAACTGAAGGTAATTTGAAATGTTCATAACTTTCTAGGACTAAGGCAGAGTCTTATCCTACTGAAACTAATTCATTTCCTTTGGAAGGTTGAGAATCACAATGCTCGTTATGATGAGTAGCAACAAGAAAAATATCTGAAGCGATTTTGAATTGTGAATAGTCCACTTCAGAATGAGAATTTGTATTATGAATTCTACACCAATTTTTCATTACAAGGTCGGCTAAATTTACTTTTGACGTAAACTTTTCATCAATTGAATCAGGATTATCCAAAGGTGTTGATACTCCCCCATTATTAGGGTGTGTATTCCATGGTCTGAAAGGCATGGGAGCATTATACACTCGATTTTGAGAATTTGAATTATTATTTTGAGAATAAAAATTCTGATTTCTTAATTGTGCAACTTCTATAGTTAATCTTTTGAGTTGAGTTGTGACTTCTTTCATGTCTTCCTTTTCCTCAAAATTTTTGACATTTTGTTTTTCTTGAGTTTGTGAGAAAAATTAATTTCCATTAGGACTTAGCTCTGTAATAGCTAGACTAGGGTTTGGGACTAAATCTTGACTATTTCCTGGTTGAAAAAGAGTATTTTGAGGAAATGTTCCATTTTGGACCACTACAGGATAAATGTTGGGAGTCATGGGATAAACCATAGGGACTCCATTTGCGTTTGAGGTAGGGTAAATACTTAATCCATTTCTTCCATTTATGGATGATCCATTTCTAATATTTTTCATTTCTAAATTCACACTTACGACTTTAGCATAGGCTTTTGGTAAATTAGTGGGAGGATTAGCTCTTCACTTCACAAACATAGCAGTCAAAGGATCTACTACTGTATAATAAACTATGATAGTAGAAAAATTATCCACTACATAAGGTGTTTGTAACCTAGAATAAGCCTTTTGAAATCTACCATTAAAAGTGGTTATAGGTTCTCCTTCAAACCTTTTTATTTGAGAAAATTGATGATATATCAAGGAAGGATCTGTAGGGGTTCTAAACCTAGCTAAAAATTGAGTTTCCATGTCTTTCCATGATCTGATGGAATTACAAGGCAAATTGATATACCACTAGTAAACTTCATCACTCAAAGTATATGGGAACAATTGACACATGTCTTCATGTTCAATTCTTGCTGAGAAACATGTATCTTTGAATATACTAATGTTTCCTCTAGCATCTTTGTGAAAATGATACTTAGGACACAACTTGTCAGGATTTTTTGGTAAATCGTTATATATGAAAAATTGAATCGGTGATTCCACATTAAAGAATGCCATCACTACAGGGGGTGATGGTGTAACAATGGTTGGAATCTTTGGATTTACACTTGAACTTACAAACTTTTGAGGTCTTGATGATGTTCAACCACTAAGCTCAACTAAGGTCACCTTAGGATCACTAGACCAAGATCTAGTGGTTCTATGGAAATCCAGTTTAAAACCTAAAAAAACCAAAAATAACAACAATAGGCCCTCCTTCTAGTTCCAACTCCTGCTGACAACGATTTTACTAGTAGTAAACAACTTGTATAGAATCTCCACAGACAAGACCGCGAGAAGCCTACCTTTCTTGAAAGATATGAAACAAAGACAACCTCAGAAATAATTCTGCATTTATAGAACAAAGATTGAATTCCATTTAATCCCAAGTCTCTGTAAATCAAGTCATGATTTCACTAAACATATCTCTCAGGTAATGATGTGATAATTTTGTTGTTATTTTCAAAGGGACTACGGTTATTTCTAGCTTTATCAACAATTACTAGAATTTCACATAAAACTTCAATTTTTATCATCAAATGAAATTATGAAATAAAAAAAAATCATCATAATATTTCATGAATAAAAAAAATTCTTTGCTATCACTAAAGTAAATTTAGCATTAAACATTCAACAATTTCATGGAAAATAAAAGATTTTCAACAAAACTATTTCCATTCACTTGTATTTTTTTTAGAACATTTTCAAAAAATATTAACATCTAATCTAAAGAAAAACATACGAAAAAAATTCTCCCAGTTATTCTCCATGGATGCCCCAAAGAATTAATCAAAATAGAGAAAACCGCTTTATATTTCACCAGATTGCTTCATAGCTACATATAAAATGGTGCAAGCTTTTAAAAAGAGGGTTTGGTTTATGGACACCGAATAGGTTCTATATGCACCCTTAAATGGCACAAGATATAGTCTTATTCAGCCAAACTTACAAAAACCACCTAAAAAAGATACTTAGATAGATAGCTATCCATAAAGCTCTAATATCAATTAATGTCTACATGCATACAAATTTTTACGCCAGAATGGTTCAGAAAATAGGAAAAAAGAACAAAACTTAAAAGAAGTTTTTGCTCCTCTGACATAAAAACAAGGCACTTCAGAAGTTCAACATAAAAGTATCTTAGAGAAATCAAAAATAGAAAATAAAAAAGTGTCACGTGGCATATGCCAACTGTCATTAAGAACTTTCTAGAATAATTCAAATCTTTGACTTTATCCACAACAACGCTTTTCTCCATACTTTAGCTCGAACACTTTATCTTGATCGAGGCTACAAAATTTATTTTGAAATATCATAATGAAATTTACACCCATTAGGACCAAGACCAACCTGCAAAATTAACAACAAATAAATTCTATTACATTTCTAGTATCTGGTATCTGGTTCTTTCCATATTCACTTATGGCTCTAGTTCCAAACTTCCTCCTTCTTTCTTTCATTTGTACTCTCAGAAAGCTCTAAGTATTTGATGCATGCATTCCTTTGAAATCCTTCATATTGCTCTCCAAGTAAATTTGAGCCTAATATATTCTTCAATCACTTGCAGTATGGCATCATTCTTCTGTGCCTTTTCTGCCTCATATTTGACTATAATATTTCTGCACTATATTATTTCATCTATGACCTCCCTTTTCAACAATTGAAAAAGATCTTCGTTTTTTCTTTCTATCCATTCTTTGATAGCTTTAGCTTCCTTCCCATCCTTCCCTAATGTTTGGGGATTAAAACTTTGACGTGATAATACTTCAATAATTTTTTTATTTTCTCGTATTAGTTCTTTGCACTCGATGGTGACCTTTTCAAATCCTTCAATACATTATACTAACATGTCACCTTCCCATTTCAATTGTTTCTTCCACTTTCCTAGCAATGAAATTTCAGATTCTAATACTATATTGTTTTGTATTAACTCTTGGACATCTATCTGTATGAGAATTTCCATATTTTGCCTTTTGTCAATGACTTGCTCCTAGATAAGGTTACATTCATCTTCAAATCTTTACAATTTCTCTGAATGATAGCATGCTTCCTTATACATTTTTGTTGCATCTATAATAAATTTATCTCCCCACTTTATCCAATATTCAATCCATTCTTCAAATATATTCATTTTATGACAAACTGTAGCAATGGAATCTACAGGTCTGCTCTTGTGACATCAGCACCAAATGTTGGGGTAGTTCAACGTGTTCTTAACTAGATAAAGTTAGTGATTTAATAAAATAATCCAATTTAGCAACTCATTCTTTCAATTCTCTTTTATTTTGCTTATATTTCTTTACTCTGGCATTAGTAGCATTCAAATTCATTTTTATTTCTTCTAGGTCTTGATACCAAGATGAGTGTCCAAGATTAATACTTGTGAGTTTATATTCCTTAGGCATTATCTCATGTCTATCTTTGTCATTTTTTGGAGTGGATATTTGGATAGTTCTATTTCCATCTGCATTCATTTGTATGACATACTTTGGTTTTTCTCTACACCTAGGTTTAGGAGTATTTACTTCTTGTATGAAATTACTAAGGTTTAGAGGTAATATTTCTACTTCCATTGGAGAAGCTAATTCCTTGATTAACCATTCAAGTGTATCATCATCTTGTTGTACCTCTATAGCTCTTTCTTGTCTCTATTTATTACTTTATTAAGGAATTTCATCTCTATGACTCACCATATTTTGTGAAATGGAAATTTCTTTATCAACTTCTAACATAGACTCGAGATTAATAGGATTTTGCACTGCCTCCTCTATTTGGAGACTTATGTTTTCCTTCTATCCATATTTTTTGATTCTTCTCTCTAAATCTTATCTTCCTCATCTACAATTACACTAGGATTCTCTTCATTTTCAGTTCCATATCCTGTGAACTATGTAGCTTCTTCTTCTAAAGTTTCAATTTCATTTTCAATCCTAGCATGGCCTTTACCTATTTCATCAAAGACCTGCAAAGGTTTATTAACATTTTGCACATTCTCAAAATAAAATTGAGAATCAAGAGTGTCTTCAATAACTCATTTATCAATAGGATTCTTCTCTTCATTCCCCGTTGTTTCCATTTCAAGTATACTAGGATTTCCTGCCTCTAAGGTTAGCATCCCTTGAATAAATTCTTCTTCTTCAATATTTATGGGATTAGAGCTTATATCCTGCATTTCTTCTATCACTAAGTGTACTATGGGATTATATTTAGATTTATTTTATTTTATCTTCTCCCTTATATCACCCCATCTATCTACTTGTTCCTTAATTCTAGCCTCATCTTCCTCAGAAATTTCCTCTAAAGCCACAAGAGTTCCACCCAATGCTTGTTTCATACTGGCCATATTAACAAAAGCCCTGGGAGAATTAAATAATGTTGTAGCTCTCTAAGATGCAGATCTAGTTCTAGGCCTGGCCGTAGAAGAAGATGCACCTTTAGGCCTTGCTCTAGACTTGTCTTTACCTGTCCTTGCATCTTTATTTTTTTTTATAACTTTGTGGGAACTTCTTGTCTTGTTGCTTCAGGGGCCCTTTCTTCAATTCTAATACCTGGAGTAGCCTTGCCAGTCTTTCTTTTCTTCTTTATAGGCTCTCCACTTTCAAAATTAGTTTCATCTCTTTTCTTTCTTCTTTTATCTTCTGAGTAGATGGGTTCAATTGCCCCTTCTCTTAAACTTTTACAAAAAGCATCAATCTAGTGTTGAGTGTACCTTATGATTGTCCTAGTAAAATCATCAATTGATGTCATGTCTCCACCATCAACACCTGGGTTTGTAATGGGTTCATCATATATCCTATCATTATTATAAAACTAATTTAACACCTAACCATCATCTTCCACCAATTGGTCTAGGATATCATAGAGTTTGAGCATTCGAGCAAACCCTAGAGTCATTCTTCATACTTTTTCATTATGACCTTGTGCTCATCTTCACAATTAAACCAATAATCTTCTAAATGAGGTACATGAGCATGATAACTAGCTATATTTTTTTCAATATTTCCTTCAGGTATGTGCAAGATCATCATGGAAAAAATAGGCCCTTAAGTGGCAAAATATTCAAAAAAATCAGAGTTAGGAAACTTGACGTAAAAATTTGAATAAGTTAGCTATATTATTTCAAAAATATGTAAGAATAGAATCTATAGAAAATTGAATGTAGTTTCTAAATTACTAGGTTTTTTTGAAAAAATCCATTTGGTGAAAATTTGAAATTTCAATCAAGTGGTACTTAAATTTCAGGAAAAAAATAAGTAGGTGTCTATCGACCACCCTAACCACAATAAAATGATAATATTTTTTTTTATAAGGTTTTAGATATAAGTAGAGGACTCATGTCCGATGTGATGCATATTTTTTTGTAATTTTTTTCCAAGTATATAATTAATTATTTATTTTTTATTATTATTTTTAAAATATAAAAACTTGTATGTCTCACCTTAACTTGGTCAAAAACTTCATGAAATTCATTTTATCTTTTTTAATCCTATATTACGTGAAGCATAAAATGTGCATGTTTTGAATTCAAAAAATGTGACATCGTTTGAAAGCTATAGATGTTTTTCAATCAGCCTATCAATCAGGACTTTAGTCATAATTTGAATAGAAAATGAATAATAATTACTTATTAAATTCAAAGTAAAAGCATAATTATAATTTGTGGAAATCGAGAATCTCCTTTAAAAACCCTTTTCATTTCATCAATTTTGGGTAAAAAAATAGTCGTCAGCTAGATACCCATCATATTGCCACTTTTTGGCCCATCATGATCCTACACATACCTCTTCAATAGTATAGTACATTCTCTGAAGTGGAAGTTCTTCAAAATTGTAGGTTTTCAGTTCCTCCTCACATAAATTAGCCACCTTGATTGAATTGCACTTATAATTCTCTATTGTAATAGGAAACTTGAAAGAGACCTTCTTGTGAGCATGGCTATAAAGATCCTGAGAAGGTTTTAATTGTCTCACCAATTCCAATAAAACAATTTTATATTTAGGATACCTAGGCAACATGAATGGGTGTCCATCAAATCCCTCCACTTTTATATAGGAGTAAGTTGGGAACTGTATGTACTAGCCTCCCATAGTCTGAATGGAAATTTGTACTTCCAAGGATAATCTCTTAGATTTATCACCTTCCATTGTTCTCACAAGCTTCATGGAAAACAAATTGTTAAATTTATATAATCACCTTTATACCCGTGAACAGTGATTTGGGGTAGATGTGCATAGATCAAACTATATCCAAATTTTTTGCCCAAGTTACCAATTTGCTTTAATCCTTGTTTGTTGGCTCTCATAGCATGGGAGTAAATAACATATGACGATATGTAGAAACATCTGGTTTTGGGGAATGTAGTAATTTGTTCACGTAACTTGTCACTTATCAATTTTCCCTAATGCAACTCTACAAGACCTTCTATCATTTGAGATATTATCACAAACATCCAGGGTTTGAACCTACTTGCATCTCTTAAACCAACTGTTATGTCTTGAATTTCTTGTTTGAATGCAGACCTCTGAATTATCTTGATATGTGGTGTGATTGGTTGTTGGAACCATTAGGTGCTCATAATTCCTCTATTGTGTTTTCAGCACTTTGATATGTCTTGTCCTTTGCTTTCAAGTTGGCATTGAACATCCTTGTGTAGGAGGGGAGACCAAATGTACACATAATTCCATTCTAAGACAAGTATGCATAATTTCTTCCTTCCTTTTCAACAATCCTTTTGGCTGGATTATAATATTTTATGCATTGCATTACTAATTCTAGTGCTTCCATTGCTGGTGGAAAACCTTTTGTAGGAAGTAACCCATTTGATACGACATTTTTAGTACATTGGGTAGCATTTTCTTCCAGTAGTTGTGAACTAATTTCAATGTCAGAAGACCATCCCATGTGGGTATCTATAACCACCATATTAATGGGTACTGCCTATGAATTACAGTATTTGAATTCATCTTCTTCTCTTGCTTTAGAAGTGCTCATTTTCAATATAATGTGCTATGTAATTTTTAAAAATATTTGTCTATGTGTGTGAGTTAGGGTTAAATTTAACCGAACATTAGATTTCATAAAAAAATTAATTCCTTCTTTGATCAAATTTAACAACTCAGAGGAAAAATAACATCCCAATTTCAAAATGAGAAAATACCATTATCAAAGATTTCTATCTTGAGAAACTCTTGTCAATAAATCAGTTATTCAGAACATACTTGGTTCTGGTTAAATGGTGATTCTTCATAATACAAGTTCAAAACCCTTGGGTAGCTGCAACTTAGTTTCTTGAAAGTTTTACCTCTGCTTGCGCACCAAAGTAGCTCCATGAATTCAATGTCTCTAGCAAGTTTGTAGTATGACATGAAGTGGAGTGTTGTAAAAGAAATTGCGTACTTGAGGTGGTGCCAAGTACATAGGTAGTTCGCCACCTTCATTAATTACCTGTTATTTTTCATTAATTCCTATAATAAAGGTGTAATCATTATGGATTATGGTTCAAATCATGAACACCTAGATTTCTGAGTTGGCTTACCGTTTGAGAAGAAAGACGATGCAGTGACTATTCATGGCAGTTACATGTCACGTTAATTTTATACAGGTTATATGCCATTAAAGACATGGGATTAATGATCATCATCGGAGTTACAACTTTCGATAATTTCTTTGAAAAAAAACAATAACACTGGGATTTGGGAAATACTTCCTGAGAAAAGAAAAGAAATGGAACAAGAGAACAAAAACTAGAAATTGAAACTGAAAGATATACTTGACAACATTTCAAAGCAGACTTTCCTGTTTCCCACTTCCTACTTCAAAGAAAACAATAAGGTACCAAACTCTGATAAAAGATAAAATTACTAGGTTTATACAATTTTATTAATAAAAATATTGGGAAAAACTAGAGTTCTTTAAACACAAACTCTTTTGACTCACACAAGACTCCAAAATTCTAGTTTCTAGTAATAGAATAAACAAAGGACATACCAAAACACTGAAATACTGGGAAGAAAAAGGTGCATCATCAAAGAGGCCAAGTGAAACTAAGAAAACAACCAATAACCAGCCAAGCATCAATTAAAACCATGCTGAGGTGGAAAAAAACAACAAAGCAAAAAGGGAAAAGAAAAAAAAAGGGGTCCACATTGTGCCAAAGAAGAAAAATGGAGCGTGTTGTGAGACTACACAACATCTTCTTCATCTGATCTCTTATTTCATCCACAATTACTTTCCCTTTTCCTTTATCATCTTTCTGCATATTTCTACCTTTGTATGCTAGACCTCTTCTATCCATATTTTTGTTCTTGGAAAATCTTGCAATGTGATCACATTTGTTGCAATTGAAACACACAATATTTCCTTATCTAGACTAGTCATTCCATTGATTTCTTCTCAATCTGCACTGGTTAGAAATATTCCCAAATCTTCCACAGGTATAACATTTAACATTCCTTCTATTGACAGAGTTATTTGACATATTTTTGCATTCAATTGACTTATGACCCAACTTATTGCAATTGGAACACTAATCAAAGAATGATGGATCACTTGATTTCATTTTACTTCTACATTGAGCAACCATATGGCCAAATTTATTGCAAGAAAAATATTATCCATTAAATTTTTGAGCATTAGGTTGTCTTACCAGATGTCTTTTTGTTTGGTTCATTCGATTTCCTTTCTTGAAATTCCTTTGTCTAGATACAGAACTTTCACCTCCCTCATATCCAAGACCTTGCTTGTCATTTCCATTCTTCTGTCCTTGATTTGACTCATCAAGCTTAATTGAGCTAATCTTGAGCTTCTCCTTGTATTCATTTCCAGTAGCAAGTTCACCCCTAAGAATAACAATCTATTTTTCAAGATCTTCTTCATTGTTTTTGGATTGTTGCAGTTCAATCTCTAACTAAATGATTTCTCCATTAACTCTGTTGCATTCATCAGATCTTTCTTTTAGGTACTAGACAAGATTTTCCTCATTCTTCTTAATTTCTTCAATCTCCTTAGTCATCTTCATTGCCATAGATTCCATCTCATGTTTTAGGGTAGCATTGTCTCTAGCAAGCTTTTCACATTCTTCAGTTATTTCATTCAAGGATTGATTCAAGTGAACATCATCCATGCTTTTTCTCTCTTTCTTCTTAATCTAGTCACATAGATCCTTTCTCTTCTCCCTAGAATTAATAATCTAATCCTTCAACTTCTGAATGAATTTCTTAGCATCCGAAAGATTTGCTTTCAATTCTCAAACTTTTGCTTTAGACTAATCATGATCATCAAGTGCCACCAAAATTTGTTGTTGAAGACTACTAGAGTCCATTACATTCCAAGATCCACCTCAAGTTGTTAAACTTTCTTCCGAGGAACTTAGCTCTGATACCAATTGTGGGAATCAAGCAACACTGAGAGGAGGGTGAATCAATGTTGTGCAATTTTTAACTTTATTAATCTATCCTCTCAAGTTCATAAAACAGTCAATCAAAATAAAGATGCATGAACATAAAAAAATAAGCCACAACACCATAACCAAAGTATTTTTAAATGGAAACCCTATTAGGGGAAAAACCACAGTAGAGGTCAATCCACAATTTGAGTACTCAAAATATAAGTGTTTTACAAAATGGGAATGCACTTGCATTCGAGAACATTTCCTAGTGCTCACTGCTCAAAATCAACAAGGCTCACTACCTTACAAGAGATTTGGATTACATAAAAAGGTTGAACTAAGAAAATAGCATCCAAAAATTCCTGATTACAGTTCCGATTAGGCTCATAGATCAAATTCTACACCTTTTTTTCTGATTCTACACTTCACTCTGCTCTGTCTTAGTTCACTTCACAAAATCCTCTTCTGTACAGGTGAAAAATTCTTAACTTCTCTTATGATATTCACACACACATCAACAAATATTGAACACCCACACATATATATCAAAATAAATTAACTGATATCTTATATATCCACCACCAAGGATTCAATCGCTATATGTCAGCTTCAATAAAATAGAAAATATTTTCCAACTATTGGCTCAAATCATGAATAAAACTTAAGGCACATCCACCAAAGTCGGCCATAGCATAGTGAGGACCCAAAACAAAATCTTCAATATGAAAATACTCCAAATAATTTTTCCTTGAACATCCCTAACATCCCATATTCACTTAGTCGGCCTTCATATGCAAATGAAAAAAAATCAAACGACTAGATCTCCTAACTCATACACCAATTGATGCAACAACACAAAAATTGAGAATAAGAAATTTCATATACGCAAATACCTTCCCTAAGATCCACAACCAAAACTGATAGACTGGTAATGCAAACCACTTGGCAGATTCAACTTCAGTCAAATACCCTATTCTTTACTCTATCTTCTGGAATGATCAGATACTGTAGTACAGACCAGATCAATGACTTAGGTTTCCATCAATGACAACACTAGAAGTCATATACCAACAATACCTAGGATTATAATATCCACTGAAGGGGGTAACTTATTTTTTTGCATATGCTTTAATGGTAGAGATACCATTGTGTTTTGGGAAAATGGAATAGGTTATTTCTTTGGTTAATGACTACCTATTGAAGGAAATTACCCCTGCTTAGTATATAATGGCCTAAAGTCAAATCTAGCTAGCGTAGTGTACGTGAATAGGATGACTGTTGAGTGAGAATACTTTGGCCAAAGTAGTGTGATTTCCTTCACTCCATTGTATATTAACAATTTTCCTTTTATGCATGATAGTTCAGTATTGTAGTGTCTACAAGTTCTAGTTATGTAGGGCACAACACTAAGCTTAGTGTGATTGTTGTTATGAGGTTACTCCACCAATCTCTTTTTCAAAGGGTAGGGCTATCCATTGGATGATAGATGTGTGGGGGACCCAATTTGAGTCCATGGTTGGCTAAAGAGTGCTTGAGTGATACTTCTCCTCCTCAGCTAGCGATCAAGATTTGAAAGGAGATTCTTGGACTATCTATATCTATTTCTTTGAAGTTTGATTGAGTTATGTATGCACTTTGTAAACAATCGTTGGAGAAATTGTAAAATGTGGAATATTATATTGGAAAAGAAATTAAAATTTAGAATTTTTTGTGTCATCTATGTTCATTTGTTCTCTTTTGGAAAGGAATTTTTTATAGTAATGGCTATTAAACATATTTTATTTACTTTAAAGTGAAAAATTAGGAAATTTACTTGCATGAACAATTGGCATGTTGCACCTAGTAACAGAGCTACCAAGTTTAGCTCTAGAACCTATGTTCTCATCATACTTTCCATACAACATTAAAAGAGACTAATTTTTGGATATTCTTGTGCTAAGATCATGCATCTTAGGTTAATTGCAAGAAAGTGAGTAATTGGGAATGAGTGCTACTTAAAATTCATGAAAGAAAAAGAGGCCACTATTCACATGATAGAGGGTACCAACTATGATAATGTTGCTTGGTTAAGTGATACTGAAACTTTCAGTCAGACTCTTTCTCAGATTAGTGAAGTAAAGAGAATGATGAAGGAGGAGGCCAATTTCAACTATCTACCTCTAGTTTTACAAGTAAAGTTTGATTCCTTGTCACTTTCTTAGGATATTCCCTTAGAAAGGAGTGTCATTCCAACATTGATATTTAGAGACCTTAGAGCCCTTCCTATATCAAAAGTGATTGTAATTTCCTCAAGTAATGAATCAGAGGGTTATGTCCCCCATAGCTATGTATCAAATGATAAATCTAAAGAATGCTACATGTTTTGGGATAGAATGATCAAATGAGAGGTGAATAAAAATCAAAGGGTTATACTCCATTGAGTTATGTGCTAGAGAGTGAATCTCAAGGATACTCTCCACTTGACTATTTGAATAGTCACTTTATGTAAATTGAAAGAATATTGAGATCCTCATGAATAATAAAAATCACGTGTTAATCAAAACCTTGTGCTCAAATATTATGTGAAATTTATTTTCTGTGTGAATGAATGCTCATTTAAATATTAACCATAACATAGTAAGAACAAGATTGAATCTAATAAAGATGAACCTTCAGGTATAACCCTTTTCTTGCAAGGATGGTGAAAAAAAGGACTAATCCTTGAGGGAGTCAGGAAGTTGGAAAGGGTCTGGAGAGTGTTGAAACTAAATTGGATCAAATTTTGGCTATCATTCACGAAACCAATGCAAGGTTGAGAAATATTGAGCAGGAAATAAGGGGAAAAGATAGAGAAGAACAAGAAGTTATGATTAATGAAGAAGTCCCTATGAATGAAGATGAGGGAGAGAATTCTCACAATTATGTTTATACCCATGAACATGAGAATGATAAATCACTCACTCAATCCAAAGCAAGTAGTAGGAATAATTTGGCTACTAAACTTTCTAGGGACATGAGGAAAATAGCCCCACCAAATTAAATTTGACATAAGAAACTATTCTGATGCCACCAAAGAAATATAGGGAGCCTATTAGTTACATGAGAAGCCTCTAACTGGTGGATGAAAAAGAAAATGGAACTTGGGATTAGTTATTTGAAACTTACATGGAATGATTTTGTGGAAATATTTTGGAAAATTTTGTTACCCCAAATCTTTTATGACCAGACTCACTTATTTTCAAAACCTAAGATAGGGAGAGATGTCAGTAAGTGAGTATTAGTAAAATTTCACTCAGTTGTTGTGTTATATACTAATATATAAAAAGGATGAACACTTTTGCATAAGGAAATTCATTATGGGGCTTAATATCTATATTGGTGGTGAGGTAGATGTTCATGGTCCAACCACTATGGATCAAGTTTATGATAAGGTTGTTAAGCAAGAGAAAAATCTCAAATCCATCTCCATCCACCAAGAGAATAAGAACCATAAGAAGTTTGTTGGAGCTCACGTTAAACCAACTCCAAGGAAGTTTGATGGAGTAAAACATTTTTAGAAGCAAGGGGATAAGGAACCCTGAAGTAATGGAAAATAATCAAGGAGGGGACACCAAAGGAATAATTTCAATGGTGGTAATGTTAATAATGTTGGAGGTAATTCCAATAGACCTAGTGAACCTACAAGAAAGGACCAACAATGGGATGCTTCACATGTGTTAGAGACCAATTTTATGTAAATTTTCCCAATAAGCCTTTTGGCCCATGACCTTATGGAAACCCACTTCCTTCCCAATAAACAACATTCTAGCAAAAGATTCATGCTACTTTGGATGCTCATCAAGTGGAGTATCAAGTTAATCTAGTGGATACTCTAGGTATTTATTTGGTTTTCCAATTTCCATGCTTATAGATACTGGAGCTATTGAAACTTTTGTTTCACCTAGAATAGCAAAGCAAATATCTAGAAAAGTTGGTTATATGGAAATGTCATGGGTTGTAGAATATGCAAACCAGAAAAGAGAAATGATGGAAAAATGTTTGTTCAAAGCTAGGATTAAGCTGCCTTATTTCTCCATTGAGGTAAATCTATATGTAGTTCGCTTAGGATCCTATGATGTTATCCTAGGAATGAACTAGTTTTGGAAGCATAGATCATGGGTAGACTGTCATTCCAAAAAAGTAGAGTGCTTAGATGATTTAGGTAACTAAGTGATGCTACAAGGGATACCTAGGGAATTCAAGTTATGTCAAATATTTTCCATGTATTTTCTCAAGCCTAAAAAGAAAGGATGCAAGCTCTTTGCAATAAAGATGGAAAAACTTGAGGAATATAAGGAATTTAATTCTCAAGATGGTATTAACAATTTAGAGCCATAGGAATACCAAGAGGTGGAAGAAGGTGAAATGATGGAAACTAGAGAGATGGATATGGAATGATATCCTAGGTATGTGCGGGATCATGATGGGCCAAAAAGTGGCAATATGGTGGGAATGTGTAGGGTATGTGGCTGACAACTTTTTTTTACCCAAAATTGATGAAATGAAAAGGGTTTTTAAAGGAGATTCTCAGCTTTCCACCTATGACCAGGTGAAATCCCCTAGTCTAGATAATACAAGGAAAAGTGCAAAAACAAAGGAAATGACACCTAACACCTCACGATTAGCCTAGTTGGATTCAAAACAAAATAAAGATATAAAAAAGAAGTTGATTATACCTTGTCTTGAATTGATCCTTTGGTTGGCCCTTGGTAGTTGATTTTGTGTGCTCCCTTTGATGGAAAGAATGCCAAAGTGTATACAAATGGATTCAAAATGATGAGGGTTTGATAAGGAATGCAATGAGAAAAATAGGTGGTTGAGAAGATGAATACAATGGATAGGATGAAAGCTTGAATATGCAATAATGGTGGATGTAGGTAGATGCAAGATCTTAATAGTTGAAGTTGGTTGAATGTTAGAATCAATGAGAAGTGTTGTTGCAAGTGTCTGAATAATGCATAATAATCAAAATAAAAGAAAAATCCTTCATTTTATAGAGAGAAGCCCTAGAGAAATGGACAGTTGAGATCTTGCCACCATGGGCAAGATGGATAAGGACACATAAGGTGGAAGATGACGTGATGGGAAGGTACTTGTAAGTAACTTGGAATAAGGATGATGTGACCTCTCAATGATCACATGGGGAAGAGGAGAATCTTGTATGAATAAAAGTGAATTTAAAATTCACATGATTGGGAGATCTGGTGGATAAGAGAAGGTTCCCAAAAAGAGAGGTGAGAAGTACCTTGGATAATACAAGGTCCTTAAAAAGGTAAGTACTTACCCACATGTGACTAATGTGACAAGTTAAAGGTTCTGGAAGACTTTGGAACATGTGAGTGATGTAAGAAGTCAAATGTTCTAGAACTTGCATGGGGAAGAGAAGATTCCTTGGAGGAATAAAAGTGAATTAAAAATTCACATGGGGGAGACAAAAAGGAATTAAAAATTCCTTGGGGGATGGGGAGAGTTGACCAAGGTATTGATTAGACTTAACTGATCAGTAATTAGAAGACAATTAGTGGCTAATGAAGATTAAGAGCCAACTTGCAAAATTTGGAGGATGTGACACATCCTAATCAAGGATAGGCATGTGTACATCCTTAATGATGGGTTTAGGAGATGGATTAAGATTAAGGAAAAGTGATGGAGGATGTGACATGTGAGGAATTAAATAAATGTCTTATTTGTTTAATTCTATTGAGGAAAAGGAGAAAAAGAGTAATGTATTTAATTATTTAACTAGATACCTTAGCGATTAGAACAACTTTATATGTATTAATTAGATAATAGTGATATTACTTAATTAATGTAGATAAGGGGATATTTAGACGTAAAGGGGGAAATTTGGAAAAATGCAATTTTCCAAATTTGGATGTCTACATTTTTCCCCTCTTTCAAATGGTGTTACGAAGTAGCATCATTTTAAAGAATATTAAAACATAGAACCTAGCTGAAGATGGTTAGACTGGAAAAATTCCTAGTCATTCAAAGGAGTGACTAGGAAGGAAAAAAATGATGGGTGTGAAGATGAAGATTAGGGATTGAGGATTCCCCCTTGAGAGGACATGTAGGTTGAAGAGAACACGTGTGTGCTCTCGAAATGGATGAGATGATGCAATGGGATAGATGAAGAATAGGATGAAAAGTGATGGGAAAGAGAGGATGGAAAGCAATAGGAGATGGCTGAAGCACAAATGGATGTAGGGACACATGTGATGTTTCCCCAGTCAAGGTACAAACCATAATGGATGGATGATGGATAAAGTGTTGTTGATGAGGGAAGGATACATTCCAAAAAAACATCGAAAGGATAGGGTAGAATGCATCCCGATGATAATAATGAAGGTGATGACAAAAGTGTTGTTGATGAGGGAAGGATACATCCTAGAATAACACCAAGGATAGGGACAGATATATCCTGATGATGATGATGATGATGATTGGATCAAGGCTTGCAGCAAGGTCGAGAACACGACCGAGGATGTGATTAGATGATTTGTGCTAGATTTAATGGATGACGATTAGATTGAGATATGAGATGGATGAAAGGAATAAAAATGAGTGGGACAAGATGCTTAGAATAACCAAATGATATTATTCTAAGAAGTTTGAAGAGATGATGATAAGAGATTGGATGGATAGGGGAGGGAGAGTGATGAAGGATGAATGGATGGGGGGGAAGATGAAATGCAATCCTAATGCAATTTTCCATTTTCAAAGCACTATTTTTTTCTATAGCATAAGACACAAGATGCCAGGGTATGAAGAACTAAGGTCGATCAGTGTCTAATGCATAAAACAAACACAACAGACAAGAAGGCTATCCCAACACCCCAAAGTCATGAAGACCTTGGTCGGGGTAGGTATTGGGATAACCAAAAGCACAAAACGATGCCCCATCATAACACAAGACCTTGGGGATCTTGGTGGGTACTACGTGGGACAACCAAGAAGAAATCAACAAAAAGAAAAGGAATCAAGATATGCCCCTATGTTGACCAATCAAAATGCACCATAATATGATGGATCATGGCGGCCTTGAAAAGTGATGATAGGGAGCTCAAGCGATAAATGAAAGCCAAAATCATCAAAAGACCTCAATCAATTTCAAACGTCCTTTTCCATAGGATCAAAAGGATGGATGGGGTTGATGAGGTTTGTTAGGAAGGATGTATCCTATTGAGACCGATGATGGAAACTAAACTAAAAGATCGTTATAACACAGGAGATTCAAAACTAATTGGATCTGATGATATTGGTGGATATCGTTTGCTAAGAACTAGCTAAATAAGGGTACAACCTGATGGCACAACACAAGGTAGACAAGACACGAGACTGACACACCCTAAAGACCTAGGGGCTCGGGAGCTGATCAAAGATTAGCCTAGACTACATGAAAGTGTAGAGCCCTCGTAGTTTGATAAAAGACCAATGATTGACCATGGATAAAGTGAAAAGAGGATAATGGAGAACTTGATGGATGACCAAGATAGGATGGAAAAAAGCCTTAGGGGTGGATCAAGTGATTGACCTTTCCTATGTGAAAGTGCAGGGGCAATATAGTTCGACAAAAGGATCAAAGAAAAACAATGGATAAAGGATGATGTGATGACTAGGATAAGTGGATAAAAATATGAGACAGATACAAGGATAAAAGATAGACCTATTGGATTGGATA
Source organism: Sequoia sempervirens (assembly GCA_007258455.2). Taxonomy (NCBI): domain Eukaryota; kingdom Viridiplantae; phylum Streptophyta; class Pinopsida; order Cupressales; family Cupressaceae; genus Sequoia; species Sequoia sempervirens. The sequence goes on along the minus strand of VDFB02058242.1, from coordinate 368,646,599 downwards.
GGATTGATGATGGGAATTACATTAAGCTCAAGGATGGGATAGTTATCCAAATCAGAAAAAGATGAATTGGGAGGATGGTACGATGGAGAGATGAGTGATGAGAAGTGATAGGAGATTGGAAATATGACTGATGATAGGGAAGGATACATCCAAATTAAAGGGTTTTTGATGAGGGAAGGATATATCCTAAAACAGCACCAAAGGATAGGGAAGGATACATCCCGATGATGATGACGATGATAATGATTCGATCAAGGCATTGGGTTGCATGATGCAGGATCCAATAGAAAGATACCAATGACAAGGGATGGTGAGATGGGATGAGGATAAAGATGAAATAATGGATAGAGGATAAGGATGGGGGATGGAAGGGACTGTTGGGATGGATAGGAAGATAAGGATGAGGAGATGGATGAATGATGTCTCCAAGGACTATGTCACAAAGGAAGATAGATGCTCTTGCTCTAGATATGTTATGTGTGATAAAGCAAGAGGGACAAAATATGAGTGGATGGGAAGATAAAGGAGATAAATAGAGGAGGATAGGGTGGGTAACTGAGGGAGTTTTCTGGATGAATGTAGGATGTCAAGATAAGGAAGGGAGACTGATGGTAGCATGACGGGTGGATAAAGAAGGTAGAGGATGCAGATAAGGATTAGGATAGTGTATGGATGAAGAGAATTTGTACCAAGAGGTGTCCAAAGCATACATAGATGTTTTCCTCTATCAACATCAAGATGACAAGGAGGATGGAGGGATTGGGATAAATGGGATATGACAGGTAGGATGTGGAAGATAGATGGGATGGAGGAGATGGATGGAGGGAATGCAGTTACCCCCAAGTGTGGAATTAAAATAGATGAGGGATTTAAACATGAAGCATGTTCTCTAGGTTTTCATCATGGTACTTATCCAAGGTGCTTGTTTTCCAAGTTACTGACACCACTTTTACCATTTTTATTTATTATTATTTTGACAGACCTGATGCATTTGTCCAGAAACAGAATTGAAACATGTATACATTTACATGTCAAACAATGTCACATGTGAATGCAGCCAGGGCTACAGGATGGTGAATGTGGGGATAGTGGAGGAGATGGGATAGTGAATTTTGGGACATAAGGACCCAAAACAGATTTAGGAGATGGAAGGGGTGTATGATTAGCTTTTGGATTAACAACTTTGGATTTCATTACAAATTTTTCATTTGAAGGTATTGCATCTTTTTTCTTTGGGATCCATATGGTTTTGATCTTTGCTTTGGTGGGCCTTTGTGGCCAATGAGTTGGATTTGGTTTTTATTTTCTTCACCATGTCTTTTAGAGGGGACATGGGGAGCTTTTGTTTCATGTGGATGTTTAGATTTATGCATTTTTACTTTGGAATCCAAAGTGCATTTAATAGAAATGGGATGGGTGTGATGAGATGGGTGGTGTAGAGGAAACATGAATGGAGTGATGGAGGTAGGATTTTGAGGATGATATGTGGATGGAGGATGTGTAGGTATGTGCCTTTGTTGATCTTGATTAGGAGACATGAGAGTGGGATTTTTATGATGGGTGACATGGATAGGTGTTGAATGGATGAAAGGATGAATAGGACGAGATGGAGAAAGTGATTTTGGGATATAAGGTCCAAAACTAGATGTAGTACCAAGAGGATGCATGATAGCGGGTGGAGGGACATAAGGACCCAAAATGGATAAAGTAGATGAAGGATGGCAGAAGGTGGAAAAAGGGACATAAGGACCCAAAATGGATGGAGCATATGAAAGAGGAATGTGGATGATTGTTTTGAAGCGATATGATGGAGGAGGAGGGATTGCAACAAATAATATGGTGGAGCAATGGGAAGAGCCTATATTTATTTGGAAGAGGCTCGTTGAGGAAATCTAGAAGTTTTACCAAAATCTTTAGATTGTAAGTCTTGAGAGATACATAGAAGACCTTGCATATAGATTTGTTCTTTGACCTGGATGGGCTCCAAAATACCTTGTTCATGAAGGCCTAAAACTTTTCCTTCATAGTTCATGTTCTTGAGCATTCGATCCATGAAAGGATTTTTTTTCTTCTGGAAGAATGATGTGAGTTCATTATTAGGCGAAGGATGATGGGTGGTATATATGATTTTTTTTTCTTCTGCAAGGAGACCACCTTGGAAGAATGTGAGAGTACCAAGGGGATATAAAAGCGGTGAGGGGATAGTAGGTTTAGGCGATGATGGAGGATCATGAGATGGAGATGATGGGATAGTAGCATCTAGATGGGTGGTATCAGGAGAGGGATTAGGTGATATGATAGGATCTGGATTTGTGACAATAAGTGATAAGGGATCATGTGATGGAGATGGAGATACAGGCTCATGAGATGGAGCAGTGGAATTTTCAATGTCAAGGGAGTCATGAGATGGAGTGGATGGAGGATTGTGATCTTGAGTAGGACTAGGTGGGTCGACAGGATCTTGATGTGGAAAAGGGGATATGTTGGCATTCTTTGGATAAGGCTCTTGGCATGACTCATCTTGTGTGGGTGGTATGATGATGGAGTCTTGAAGGAACTCTTCAAGTGGGGGAGATGGAAGGATGGAGGATTCATGAAGTTCATAGGAATGGATTTCAATAATACTAGGAGTGGGAGGATTGGATTGGATTTATGAATTTGTGATGGGTTAGGAGTATCTAGGAGTAGGAGTGAATTGGATTTTACTATCATTGATGGACTCATCAGGTCTTGGAGAAGGAGATGGGGGTTTGATGGATTCAGTGGGTTTGATTATTTCAGTGGTTTGAGTGATGCTAGGGGTTGTAACATCAATGATAGGTGAGATACAGAGAAGGGTCTCATCACTACTAACCGTGGATGATGGATTGGGATGAAATGGTTCCATGACATCATGATGTGGAGTTGGGGACATCTTTTTTGTCATAAGTCCTTATAGAATTTCTAGAGTGAGAAACTTGCATACTCTAGGCTTGGCTTTGGTGATGGGCATAGATGAAGGATTAGGGATTGGTGAAGGATTGGGATTATGGAGTGGTGGACTAGGATTAGATGAAGGAATGGGATTGGATGGAAGAATAAGAGTAGGTGGAGGATTAGGATTGGATGGAGGATTAAGGTAGGGATATCAGGATGGTGAATTAGGATAGGAGGACTTGGACAATGGATTAGGACAAGAGGGTACAACTAGTGGATTAGGATGGGAAGATTGAGATGGAGGATTGAGATAGGGAGACGTGGATGACGGATTAGGATGAGAAGATATGGATATTGGATTAAGATAGGTTGATGGGGGTGTAGTATTAAGATAAGAAGGTGTGGATGTAGGATTAGGATAGGAGGACATGGATGGGGGATTGTAATAGGAGTATTTGGATGGCAGATTAGGATAAGAGAATGTGAGTGTTGGATAAGAGTGTGATGGAGATGAAGGATATAAAAAATATGCAGATAGGGAAGATACTGAATATCCCTTGTCAAAGGTAGGATAAGGAGCATGATTAGGCATGGATGAAGACATAACAGGATAGCTTGAATGGGTGATTAGATTGTAGAAAGCGGTTGGGGAGATCTCACTAGCGATGATAGCGTCAAGGGGATCTATGCCATATACCTCTTGATTGACAAGACTTTTATTATCATCATCAATGTGATTAGGGTTTCCCTTGACTACTATTGATGGAGGATATGGGTTCATGATGATAAAAGGATAAATAAGATGGATCAAAGATTTTGGATGGAAATAAACTAAAGCTCAAAGTGGGATTGAGGTCAAGCTCAGATCAGTATTAGATTCAAGCTCAAATTAGGATGATTGGATGATGTGATGGGATTGATTTTGATGATTGGAGTTGATTATCAAAAGACTATTATGACTCTGAATCTACCTTGAGATGGAAACAGATTGATTGGGGTGAAGGTGATTGGATAGGGATGCGATTGGATTAGATTAGTTAAGATCAATTAATGAAACAATTGATAGGATTTAATGATGAATAGAAAGGGATTGAAAACCCTATTTAGATATTACCCTAGGTGAATTAGGATATTGATTGATTGGATTAAAGGATAAATGGATGATTGGGGTGTTGAATCCACCTTGAGATTGAAATTGGATTGATTGGGCTAATGATGATGATTAAATTAGGATGGATGACAATCCTAAGCAGATGTTGTTGATAACGATAAATTTAGACACTTAGCTCAATGTAGATAATAACCTGAAATGAATCTCAAGGGATTTGGATGGGAAAATGATGATGGATACCTAACTTAGAGATGCTCTCAGATGATGTACTGATGTGATTCAAATAATAGATGAATGATTTTGCGAGAATTTCGATGGACCAAAGCTCAAATTGGGATTGGATAAGAGGACATGATAGGAATAATTCTAAACCAAGTTCATGGGTTTTAACTAGAGGACGTAAGATGCTGACAATCAAATTTTTCTAGATTTGGCAATTTTCAAAAATTGTCAAATTTTTCCATTTTAGGAAACTTCATAGGCATACCTTTAAGAGTCCAATTTTTTTTCCAAAAACTACCCAAAACTAGGATAGGATGAATTTCCAACTAACATCCCAAATCTAAGACATGCATTCCAAGTTATTAATGAAAACAATTTTTCAAAAATTGAAAAAACACTAAATTGCAATTTTGAGGGTCAAGATGAAAGTTTGAGGCCCCGAAAATTTGCCAAAATAGGGTCCAACCGACACAACACCAATTGGGAATCCGCATGCCACCTCATAACACAACCACTCGTAAAATTTCAGCCCAAACAGACACCCGAGTCAAAATTTATGGCCTCTGAAAGTTTTGGCATAAAAATCAAAACCCCTGAAAAGTCTAGATGATTGGGATGGATGATTTGATGATAGATATGGACTCTAATGATGTTATAAGTAGCACCTATGTGGTTTGGTCAATGAAACAATGACTTATAGAAAAGTGTTGATGATGGGAAAATGGGTGTTCAAAATGACTGAATGGGCGATGGGAAAGGCCGTTTGGAGGGTGAAAAAGGTTGTTCGGAGGGTAGGTTTGCCCAAGTTAGGGTACGTACGCCCCTCTGTAGGGTAGGTATGCCCCTCTACAGGGTAGGTACACCCCTTTGATGGAATGTATGCCCCTCTGCAGGGTAGGTATGCCCCTCTATAAGGCATGTATGCCCAAGGATATTTAGTGAAAGATAGGTCATGAACGGATGCTCAAAATAGGTGGACGAGTGTTCAAACCAAGGAGATGACTATTCAGATCAAGGGGATGAATACCCAAAATGAGGAGATGAATTTTTGGGATGGGGAATGGATGCTTGGAATGGAGGGACGAATGCTCGAAACATGAAAATGAGTACTCAGAACGAGCAAATGAGTGCTCAAAATAGGCAAATGGGTGCTTGAAATGGCTGAACAGATGATGAGAAAGGTTGTTTGAAGGGTAGGTCCGCCCAAGTTAGGGTATGTACACCACTTTGCAAGGAAATTATGCCCCTCTACAAGGTAGGTACACCCCTTTAGAGGGCAGGTATGCCCAAGGATAAGGGAAAGTTCACCTTTTTAGTGAAAAATAGGCAAAAACGGATGCTCAGATCAAGTAAATAGGTGCTCAGAATGAGGGGGTGACTGCTTTGAATGAGGGGATGATTGTTCAATATGATGAAAGGATGTTCAAAAAGGGGGAAAATTTTCTCGGAACATGCAAACGAGTACTCAGAGTAAGTAAACGAGTGCTCGAAACGGCTGAACGAATGATGAAAAAGGCTATCTAGAAGGTGAAAAAGGTTGTTTGGAGGGAAAGTATGCCCTAGTTAGGGAAGGTACACTCCTCTTCAAGGTAGTTACACCCCTCTATAGGGCAGGTATTCCCTTCTATATGGTAGGTTCTCCCAAAGACAAGACAGGTTCGCCCAACCTAAGAATCAAGCTATTTTCCTAAACAGAAGGAAAAATTGACTATTTGGAGGACAGGTTTGCCCCTCTGGAGGGTAGGTACGCCCCTCTACAATAGACATAGCCTTGACTTGGATGAAAATGACTATGGAAAAGAACCAAACAACAAGCAATAAGCAAAAGCTAACTTGACTAAACAAATATGCACTGGTTTAGTACAAGGAAGACAACTCAAAAAACACAAGCCTAAGATTAGTAATGAGGGGTATGGATGACATAGTCCTTAATCTACTATGAACAAGGCATTTATGGAGTCCTTGATATACTCTTATTATGTGAGGCACAACCGCGAACATCAGCCCATCACAGACATAAGTCGAGAACCCCAGTGAGATACTGAAGGGCTCAGACCAACTCTTCACATCTATCTAGGTATCACCCTAGGTTGGACGCTCTGCCAAACATGATGTGACTGGATTGAGGTGTAAATTTTTCTCTCCACCCTTTGTATACCTTTTTGGTATGTGTGGTTGGGATCGTCACTTGGGTGATGAAATCCCCAAGCAGATCCCAGTAGAAAGAGGACACTAATCATTTCCAACTACTCCCCAAGCTCACACAAAGTGCAAGGGGAAAGCATGAATGAAGTAGTGCCCCCTTGGGTGACACAAGTGACTTGTAGACAAAACAAATAGTAGATTTGACTCCCCCTAATTAAACTATGTGCCTAGATTAATCAATGAAAATGATGAAGAAAATGATAAACAAACTAGATAAAACAATTGTCCTGTAAGAAAAACATTAGTTGTTTTGATGTTCGTTCTTTGACAAGGATGAAATAAGCTGCAAAAATGTTAGCAACAAGATAGAAACACTCACAAACCGATGATGTTAGAATTTTAGGACCTTAAAACAATGCAAAACAGAAGCAGAAATGAAGCCAAAATGACTGTTTTACCTCACAAAATGGCTTTATTTGGGTAGGTATGCCCCTCTGTTTGGGCAAGCACGCCCCTTTGCAGGGGTAGGTTGACCCCTCCTAGGTAGGTACACCCCTGTACAAGGGTAGGTATGCCCCTCCTAGGCAGGTACGCCCCTTTATAGAAAATAGTTAGAAAATAGACTGAGAAAGAGCTAAAAACAATAGTTTTACCTTGTAGAAAGCTCTGTTTAGGGCAGGTACGCCCCTCTATAGGGGCAGGTCTGCCCCTCCTAGGTAGGTATGATCCTCTGCAAGGGAAATTCTTCCCCTCTTGGATAGGTACACCCCTATACAGGGGCAAGTCTTCCACTCCTAGGTAGGTACGCCCCTCTACAACCTAAACCTGTAAAAGATGAAACAACAAAAAACTTAAAAGATAGGGACCCGTTTGTGGGTCCCACTGGGCATGCCATAAATGTGATTAGGTGAAATCCCCTAGTCTAGATAATACAAGAAAAAGTGCAAAAATGATGGAAATGATAGCTAACACCTCACGATTATCCTAGTTGGATTCAAAACAAAATAAATATAACAAAAAGAAGCTGATTACACCTTGTCTTGAATTGATCCTTTGGTTGGCCCTTAATGGTTGATTTTGTGTGCTGCCTTTGATGGAAATAATGCTAAACTGTATGCAAATGGATTCAAAATGATGAGGGTTTGACAAGGAATGCAATGAGAAAAATAGGTGGTTGAGAAGATGAATACAATGGATAGGATGAAAGCTTGAATATGCTATAATGGTGGATGAGGGTAGATGCAAGAGCTTGATAGTTGAAGTTGGTTGAATGTTAGAATCAATGAGAAGTGTTGTTGCAAGTGTGTGAATAATGCATAATAATCAAAATGAAAGAAAAATCCTTCATTTTATAAAGAGAAGCCATAGGGAAATAGACGGTTGAGATCTTGTCACCATGGGCAAGATGTATAAGGACACATGAGGTGGAAGCTAACATGTGAAGGGAAGGTACTTGTAAGTACCTTGGAATAAGGATGATGTGACCTATCAATGATCACATGGGGAAGAGGAGAATTTTGGATGAATAAAAATGAATTTAAAATTCAAATGATTGGGAGATCTGGTGGATAAAACAAGGTTCCCAAAAAGAGAGGTGAGAAGTACCTTCGATAAGACAAGGTCCTTAAAAGGGTAAGTACTTACCCTCATGTGATTGATGTGACAAGTCAAAAGTTCTAGAAGACTTTGGCACATGTGAGTGATGTGACAAGTCAAAGGTTCTAGAACTTGCATGGGGAAGAGAAGATTCCTTGGAGGAATAAAAGTGAATTAAAAATTCACATGGGGAAGACAAAAAAGAATTAAAAATTCCTTGGGGGATGGGGAGAGTTGACCAAGGTACTGATTAGACTTAATTGATCAATAATTAGAAGACGATTAGTGGCTAATGAAGATTAAGAGTCAACTTGCAAAAGTTGGAGGATGTGACACATCCTAATCAAGGATTAGGCATGTGCACATCCTTAGTGATGGGTTTAGGAAATGGATTAAGATTAAGGAAAAGTGATGGAGGATGTGACATGTGAGGAATTAAATAAATGTATTATTTATTTAATTCTTTTGAGGAAAAGGAAAAAATGAGTAAGGTATTTAATTATTTAACTAGATACCTTAGGGATTATAAGAACTTTAGAGGTATTAATTAGATAATAGTGATATTACTTAATTAATGCGGATAAGGGGATATTTATATGTAAAGGGGGAAATTTGGACAAATGCAATTGTCCAAATTTGGATGTCTACACCACCAATATAAATTTTTCTTTACTTTGAATTTAATAAATAATTATTATTCATTTTCTATTTGAATGACGACTAAAGTCTTGATTGATAGGTTTAGTGAAAAACATCTATATCTTTCAAACAATATCACATTTCTTGAATCCAAAACATGTGTCACATTCTATGTTTTGCATACTATAGGATTAAAAAAATAAGAAATAAATTTCAAGAAGTTTTGACCAAGTTAAGGTGGCCAGACACACAAGTTTTTTTATATTTTTTAAAAGTTGCAATAAAAAATTCATAATTAATTATTTACTTGGAAAAAAATTACAAAAAAATATGCATCACATTGAGACATGAGTCCTTAACTTATATCTAAAATCTTATAAAAAAATATTATCATTTTATTGTGGTTAGGTTGGTTAGATAAACACCTACTTATTTTTTCCTTGAAATTTAAGTACTATTGCATTGAAATTTTAAATTTTCACCAAATATTTAAAAAAAATAAAAAATAAACCTAGTAGTTTAGAAACTACATTCAATTTTCTACATATTGTATTCTTACATATTTTTGAAATAATGTAGATAACTTATTCAAAATTTTACATCAAGTTGCCTAACTCTAAATTTTTTGAACTTTTCGCCACTTAAGGGCCTATTTTTTTATGATGATCCTACACATACCCTCTTATCTTAATAAATTTTATGGATGTGTTTCCAAAGGAAGTACCTAGACTACCAATAAAAATGATATTCTATTTCTCCATATATATAGTGCTAGGATCAAAACTTGTTTCCAAAGTAACTTACATAATGACAACAACTGAGTTAATGGAGCTTAAGGAACAACTAGATGAATTGTTATCTAAGGGATTGATAAGACCTAGTGTGTCACCCTAAGGAGCACCAATAATACTTGTGAAAAGAAAGGATGGTACATTATTCTTGTGCATAGATTATCATATTCTTAACAAAGCTATGTTAAAGACCAAGTATCCATTTCCATGCATTGATGACCTTTTTGATCAAATGTGGGGAGCTGCTATGTTTTCTTAAGATTGATCTATGATATGGATACCACCAATTGAGGATAAAAGATGAGGATATATTCAAGAATTCTTTCAAAACTAGATATGGGCATTATGAGTTTACAGTTCTACCATTTGGACTAACTAATGTGCTGGAAACATTTATGAACCTAATGAACATGTTTAGAGATTACCTGGACAAGTTTGTCTTGGTTTTTTGGGATGAAATCCTAATTTATTCAAAGAATGAAGAGGATCATTGCAAGAACTTGGAGATAGTTCTACAATGATTGAGAGAACATAAGTTTTATGGGAAACTCTCTAAATGTACCTTCTTTCAAAAGAAAGTGCAATATCTTGGACACATAATTTTAGTTGATGGTATCTCAGTCGATTCAACCAAGAACAGGGTAGTGCTAGAATGGACAATGCCCAAAATTTTCTCTTTAAGGTAAAGAATTTTTATGGTTTTAGCCAGATATTATAGGAAGTTTGTTGCAAAATTATCTATAATATCCATTCTAATTACTTCTTTACAGAGGAAAGGAAAGAAGTTTGATTGGACAGAAAAATCCAAGCAACATTTGATCTACTCAAGAAGAAGTTAACTACTACTCCATTTTGAAAGTACCAAATCCTAATGGTAGCTTCACTATTATCATAGATGCATCGGGAGAAGGCTTAGATGGAGTCTTAATGCAATAAGGGAAAGTTATTGCTTATGAATCAAGGAAGTTGAAACCCTATGAACAAAACTATTATTTGCATGATTTAGAGCTAGTAGCAATGGTTCATGCATTGCAGATGTGGAGGCATTACTTGTTGGGAAAGCCCTTTGAGATGAAAATAATTCATCATAGTTTGAAATATCTATTTACTCAGCATAATTTGAATGCACAACAAAGAATATGGTTGGAGTTGATATCTGAATTTGACTTCAATATTAGCTACATCAAGGGAAAAGAAAACTGAGTTGTTGATGCCTTTATTCATAGACATCATATTTCCTTAATAGTGACAATTCAAACTGATTTTAAAGGCCAAGTATTGTAGAAATACAATGAGGATGAGTACTACATGCAAGTTAAACAAGCACTCACAAGTAATCTAAAAAATGGAAGGTATGAGTGATTTCATTTTGAACCAATGGATTGCTTAGCTATAAGGGAAGAATGTATGTGCCTAACTCTAAAGAGTTAATAAATCTTGTGTGGAGAGAAGTTCATGAAGCAACACAATCTAGACATCTTGGTGTGACAAAAATGTTGGTCGATGTGAAACCATTATACTTTTGGAAAGGGGTGAAAGGGGACGCTAGTTTATTTGTGGCTAGATGCTTAAAGTGTCAAAGGGTGAAAACTGAACATCATCATCCCGAGGGCTTACTGTATACACATGATATTCCAGAGAGTAAGTGGAAATTCATTAGTATGGACTTTGTGCAAGGATTACCTATGCCAAGGAATAAGAACAATGTCATTCTAGTAGTTGTGGAAAAACTTACTATGGTAGCACATTTCATACCTAGAATCTAACTGATGGAGCTCCTATCATAGCTTGAAAATTCATTCAAGAGGTGTTTAGACTGCATGGAATTCCTAAGAAGATTATCTTAGATAGAGATGCATGTATGACCTCAAGGTTTTGGTAAACCTTATTTTTTGCATTTGGGACTCAACTAAATATAAGTTCAACATATCATCCAGAAAAAAATGGACAAACAAAAAGGGTGAATCAAGTACTCAAAGACCTACTAAGAATTTATTGCATGGATCAACAATACAAGTGGGAAGATTACTTTCCTTTAGTGGAATTTTCTTATAATAATTCCTATCATTCTGTAATAAAGATAGCTCCTTTTGAAGCATTATATGGCCGAAAGTGTCAAATCCCTATGAGTTTGGATAAACTTGAGGATAGGGTGAGTCTTGGGCTAAAGATGTTGGCCAAAATGGATGAATAGGTTAGAATTTTTACGCAAAGGCTAGCTGAAGCCAATGATAGATAGAAAAGCTATGCAGATGCAAAACGAGTACCCAAGAATTTTGCAGTAGGTGATAAGGTGTTGTTAAGGGTAAAACCTAATAAGATTTCCATCAAGTTTGGAAATTAATTCAAACTAGCTTCACACTATTTAGGTCCTTTTGGATTATTGAGGAAGTAAATCTGATATCTTACCAAATTGTGTTGCCACCAACTCTTACCTAAAGAAGTATATACTAGGAGATAGTCGTGTAACTGATTGAAATGCTTTATAGGTACAAGATCATAGAGTGGTAACAATCAAGCCTACCAAGGTTCTTGGAATATGTAAGCTTCACTTGTGTAACAAAGAGGTTCTATAATGAAAATTCTAGTGGGACCAGTATAAAAAATATTTTACCACTTGGGAAGACTGCTAAAATAGAGAAAAAGATTCCACATGTCTTACATGCTTTTGAAGTGCTTGAAAAACAACATTTTGTTTTCTTTGTTTAGTTTATGTTTTCTACATAAAATCATTGAGGATGATGATTCACAAGGGGGGTATGTTACACCGAATTGTGCATTTACCTATTTACTAATACTATATTAGGGTAAATTATTGTTGAAACAACGGAAATAGTGAGAAGCTCTACTTTTCATGAAATAGGGTTCCTATTTCACATTGTTGTTTCACTCAAGGAAACCCTAGCAATCTCAATCCAAGAATGGAATGAAGGAAAGAGATCTAATAAAGGTTTTCCTAGGGTATGAACAATGACTAAAAGGGGGTTCACCACCAAGATACAACTTGGAAAGACAAATTACATGCAAGGCCTAATTATGAAACCTAATGATATGCAAGCCTTCACTAAATGACCTAGAAATAATTGAAAAAAATAATAATAAGATGGAAAAGGAAAAACGTGCACTTGGAAACCTATAGAAGTTGGAATGGAGACCTGAAATGCTGAAAATGTTGAATTTAATGGACTCATACGTCAGACTAGGTGATTTAGTCCTAGGTTAGGGTTTCTAGGTAGAAACAAAAAACTGGCAAAGACATGTCTGGAACTCTTGAAAACTAAAAATCTCACTATACTGGGACTCATATGCCAGAAGTGGTCTATCAATCCTATTTGGATTTTATGGAGAATCAAAGTCTAAATATGCTCTTTAATCTCTACTTTGTCTTCTTAACCTAGTTTTTGGATTTGAACTAGAAGATTCTTCTCTATAGGTGTCTTTTATGATCTTGTAAACAAGGTGACTACTTTTACAACATTGCAAACTTGAAAACTTCTTTCCAATGTTGCTCCTTAGAGGGTCTTCAACCAATATCTACAAATCACATACTAAAGAGAGGGAGAATGGTTGTTTTGTTAGTGGATAGGGGTTTTCCTTGGTCAAAGCCCATTTTGGTAATCAAACCTTGTAATTAAATGAAATGGAATAAAGGAATGATGAATGAACAAGATGAGATGTTGCAACTCACCAAACCCTAGAAATGAAGTGTTGCAAAAATTTATGAATTAAGTGGATCCAATGGATGTAAATCTTGACTCTTGATTGAATGTAATAGATCTTGAATTTAATGCTTGCTTGAATCATGAAACCCTACATCATAATTGTTAGCTCAAAAACAAACATGATGCATGATGACATTGATGTGATGCTTAATGCATGAATAATGCTCCAAAACACTTGATAATCATCTCTTGAAGACTCTTGAATGCTCTTGTAGACACTTGAATGCTCTTGTGAACTTAAATTTTCTAGAATGCATGAATACTTGAAAGCTTAGAAGAAAATATGTGAAAAGGCCTTGTATTTATACTTGTTTATGCCAAATTTCCTGAAATTACAACACTAAAAGCCAACATCAAATATAGGAGAATAAAATATCACCAATAATTTGAATTTAATTTATTTTTAAGCCACATGGGACTCATACACTAGAAGTGGAGTATGAGTCCTATTATGCTAGGCTATGGGACATATTTTTCAAGAAAAGATTAGATTCATGTGAAATCTAGATCGAGGCCCCAAAACTTAGGTGGAACCCATACGCCCAAGGTGGTGTATGAGTCCAAGATCATTAAATATGGACCATACAATCCAAAAAAACTTGAATTATGATTGGATGTTGGTTTATTTTAGGATTATCCTTTGAGAGATGCATTAATTAAGGCTTTTGGATGCAAAATAAGGCCAAATAAGGCATAAAGAAGCCCAATTAATAATGAGAACCCTAGATTAGTGTGAAAGTATAATAAAAAAATTTACAACACCTTCAATAAGTTACAATATGGTTCATCTAGTTTACAAGGGCCCAAGACTTAATGTGAATGTGTTAAAAACATTACAACACTAAAACAAGGCAACATTATGCTCAAATCAACTAGGAGGGCCTAAACGAGCACGGAAAATGTAGAGGGATGCAAATAAGATAAAATATGGTTCATCTAGTTTACAAGGGCCCAAGAACTAATGTGAATGTGTTAAACACATTACAACACTAAAACAAGGCAACATTATGCTCAAATCAACTAGGAGGCCCTAAACAAGCACGAAAAATGTAGAGGGATGCATTTTCCATTGCCATAATTGTGTATGCGAGTGTATTTGGAATTCTAGATGGAAAATATATATGTGGTTGCACTTTGTTTATCTAAATCATTGGAAAATTATGAATACATGTTTATTTCATTTGACATGTTATATAATGGAATGGATATCTAGAATGAATGGTTATTGAGTTTTATATTCAAACTATGAAATATATAAATGATTGTATTTTATAAACGACTAACTACAATGAAAATGTGCTAAGTTGGATGCAGATTTAGAGTCAATCTGCTGGAAGTGAGGAGAACTATCACTCAAGAGAAGAACTTGGTCAAGTAACCTGCAATGAAACCTAATTGATCTTACACACACTCACTTATAAAATGGTTGAGTCAAGTCATATATTTTTTATTTGGTAATTCATCCTTTAGTATGGTGTGTTTTCATTAGGAGGGATCTTGATTTCAGTTAAGAGAATTCTTAGATTGTGTTTAGTTCTTGGTGTGTGGGATTTCTTCACCATATTAGTATACTTGATTGATGAGATATATATATATATACATAAAATGTATATATATGTATACATATGCAAGCTAACAATAACCCATACACATGAGAGTACATACATAGACATACCTACACATGCTCATGAGCAAAGTGATATCAAGAAGACAATGAGACATGTTTGTATATATATACATATATATATATCACATGTATATATACCTATCAATAAGATATAAATTGTTTATGTGTGTGTTTGTATAATTATCGAATGTATATATATGAGATATATGCATATATACTATAACTGTGGATTTCTTTTAGGTTTAGATTAGCAGTGTTAAGCAGAAAATCAATGAAGACAATAGAAACCCAAAGACCTATCGAGTACAAAGGAATTTAAACAATAAACTGTTATACCTGTAAATCGAGTTCTCCATGATTACTTCCATAGTACCTTCTTGCTTGCTAGTTATGTTTTGCCCTCAGATCCATCATGCGAGCAATCTGCAAATATATGCCTATGTCCTACAACAAGCTTTGAAGGATTTGCATAAATGTCTAATGCCTATGACTAGATGACTATGATTTCCAATGCCTAAACATACTAAGATTTGATTAAATAAAGACAATAATTGTAATGAGAAGCCTAAGTGTGCAAGTGAATAAGTATGCAATGCACCTATAATGTGTGCATGTGCAATGTGTAATCAAAAAGTGAGAGGAAAATGGCATTTTATAGAAAATGCCATTTCGAATGGATGGGTGAGATCAAATTCTAAGAAAGACCTAGAATGAGAGGCCCAAATTAAATCCCAGAATCCCTAATTAGGGTTAGGGAAAAATCATTAGTCGAGTGGTCAAGATGTCATCTTCGAGAATCAAATCGACGGTGGAGAATAAATGAGGAAATTAATTTGAAAATAAAGATTTTCGAAAATGAATAAGATAAAGAGTGGACTGAAGATCAATTTGGAAGGGTTGAGAACCTGCCTGATTAGTTGACTCTCGGAGGAAAGTTACCAATTTGGAATTAAATTAATTCCAAATGTGAACTTTTGAGAAATAGTAAATAATCAGTTTTCAAATTATTTACCAAAATGAGCTTGTAGTTAAGAATGAGTTGACATTTTAAATAATTAAATTTATTTAAAATGTGAAGAATATCCAATTTTGCAATTAAATAATTAAATTTAATTATTTAATTTAGTAAATAAGACTGATAATTAAATAAATTATTTAATTTATTCAATTATGACAATTAGTGACATATTAAACAAATATATAAAAACTTATTTATTAAATAATCAAAAAGCATAAAGTGAAAAGAAGGTAATTCAATAAATTAAGAAATTTATTTAATTAAGGGAAGACCTAGACAATTAATGACGTATTTAATAAATAAATTTATTTATTTATTTAATAATCATGAAGCATAAAAGGACATGAATTAATTAAATAATTATGAATTATTTAATCAATAGTCGAATGTGGACCAAGGACATAATTAAATGTCACAATTATGGTAGGACGAAAGTGGTAAAAATGAAGCTTGCAGGCCTAGGTCATTTTTATGTGTCTACATTTTTCCCATCTTTGTCATAATGTAGCATGTCACATTGTGACAAAGAAAATAAAGCAAAGTCATGCCCCAGTGAAGGTACGTACTATCAATGCCCCCTTGGGGAATTTTTCAAATTTTGGGCCGGCGATAGAAAAATTTGTAAAGGGTCCCAATAAGTCAATTCAATGACTAGAAAAATAATGGCGCAGTCAGTTTTGAATTTTGACATGTTTAAAGCAGCTAACGAGGAAGTCAAAGTTGGTCAAATGAGCCTCCAATAATAACCCAGTTGACAAATGCCATTTTGACTTTATAAATAGGTTGACAAAAGGGTAACAGTCAATTCACTTTTACTATTTACTTTGTGAATTTTGAGAGTTCAGAGTAAAAAGGAGTGCAACGACGATGGTGATTCCAATGACAGAGCATCACGGCGAGATCATGTGAACATTCAGGCAGCCTGAGGGCTCAGAGTCAGTGGTATGTACCCCAATCCTACTTCATAATTTTTTTCGTTTTGCATGTCAAAACTAGGTTTCTAGGGTGAGTAACGAATGCGCTGCGATGCATATGTATTCGCATTTGACGCATTCACACTTGCATTCAACGCATATGATGCGTCGCGATGCAAGTGCCACAACAAATTAGGGTAGAGCGGTGGTTTGTGCCGCATTTGTCAAAACTTGTGATGCATTCACTTTATCGAGTCGCATTTGACTATTGGAATGCCGCAATCGTCAATTTGCAACGCATTCACTAGTTTGATTGATGCACTTGTGATTAGGCGACGCATTCACTTTTATGTGACACAAGTGTGAAATTTTGAGACGCAAGCGTGAACATGCAACGCATTTGCAATTTTGCATCACATTTGATGTATGGAATGACACAATTGACGTTTTGAGATGCAATTGCTTTAGTGCAATGCATTTTCCTTTGACTTTGACTGGAGCTGTATTTGATATTTGTGTAACCTTAGATGCTTGTGATAATACTGACAATTTACTCACAAGGTACTGATGACTTGCTTGGCTTTTTTACAGAGGCAGCTTGCTCTGATTTACACACGCGAGAGCAGACCGATGACATTTCGGTTAGTTGACCAGTTGAGCCCATGAGAGCAGCTTTGGTTGATGCAACTAAGATTATTCTATGCTGCTTACATGCCCACCATTCGGGTGAATAGGGGATTATTGACTACGCTGTGTGAGCGGTGGCACTCAGAGACCTGCTCTTTCCACCTGCCGACAAGTGAGGCCACTATTACTCTAGAGGATGTCTACAGTATTTTGCGAGTGCTGATCCAAGGGGAGCGAATCGTCTATGACCCTCGTCATGGCGAGCAGACCTTCCAAGTGTACTACCGAGATCAGGGTGTAGGACTAGGTATCGAGGGCTATAAGATCCGATGGGAGTTCATGGCAGAGCACTATCGTCACTTTGATGCATTCCTGGCGACCTTGATTGCAGGTATTTTGATTCCCGACCGTCGGGGACACAGATTCCC
This sequence comes from Sequoia sempervirens, assembly GCA_007258455.2. Taxonomy (NCBI): domain Eukaryota; kingdom Viridiplantae; phylum Streptophyta; class Pinopsida; order Cupressales; family Cupressaceae; genus Sequoia; species Sequoia sempervirens. The sequence goes on along the minus strand of VDFB02058242.1, from coordinate 368,628,843 downwards.
TATTGGCTAGGGAGACGTCCTGGTTGGTATGAGACGAGACATGACTCTTTATGCTTGGGGTCCTTGTTTACGGGGGACACTTTACCATCAGTTGCATGATGTTTCCTACAGGAGGGCCAAGAGTATCTCCTGCAGGACTACTCTGATGATGATCTGGGCTTGGGAGCGCATTGCCATATTTCACCCTCCCATTCAGAGGCAACAGTTGGCCGAGGGGATGCCCTATGCCTATTACTATGCAGGTGCTTTACAGTAGACTCAGATGGGCGAGACAGGCTGGTGGCAGCATAGGACTGACACGAAGGTGTCTTTCATCTGGAGACCTTATAGAGATTGCGAGTAGTGGGACGATGAGGATGACCACCTGAACCTTTGCAAATAGTACAAATATTTGATTGGGAGGACTGTGCAGACCTCACTGATCATCGAGATGTATTTTCCACAGCGTGTCCTCAGATAGTTCAGAGAGCAGTAGGGTGTACCTGTAGGGACAGGCGAGTATGCCCCGTCATCCAGAGAGTATGCTTAGGGACTAGCCATCCCAGTGGCCTTTGCAGAGTAGCAGATTGATGGGCTAGGAGCCTAGGCATGGGGATGGAGGGGTGGAGCAGCCAATCCCAGGACGACAGCCAATTATGACCTAAGGTGGTAGGCACACAGACCAGTGCCATTGATAGATCTAGATGGGCCAGCACCGATAGACAGACGGTCAGTGATACCTTGTGTACTGAGGGCCAGGGAAGGTGGCAGGGGCAGAGGCAGAGGGAGAGATGGAGGCAGGGGTGGAGGCAGGGATGGAGGTAGGGATAGAGGCTAGGGGGAGATGACGGAGATGATGGGGATGATGGGGGAGATGGCCGCCGAAGGAGAGATGGTCAGAGATAGGGCTGCAGGGTGCACCCACAAGTGGCAAGGGTAGCCTTAGATGCTATCCCTGAGGTTGGAAAGGAGGGAGAGAGAGAGGAGTAGCCCCGATAGGAGGGAGTGGGTGAGGAGAGATAGGAGGAGGAGGTGGAGGTGGGGAGACAGGAGGAGGACGTGGCCGAGGAGGAGAGACAGGAGGAGGACATGGCTGAGGAGGAAAGATAGGAGGAGGACATGGCAGTGGCAGATGATGTGGTTGACAATGACGATGACAATGATGAGGATGAGGCCATGGATGAGATCGAGAGACTCCTCAGATGGCAGATGGTGGAGGGAGAGATGGAGATGTTGTCCTTGGGATTGCTCCAGGATGCCACGACTGATCAGAGGGTGGCTAATTTATAGCAGAGATTGGATGAGAGCACAGCCTAGGTCAGGTCACTACAATCAGAGTTATAGGTAGCGCGGGTAGAGCGGGATTAGGCAGTGATCCGCTAGTAGGACTCAACTCAGTGGTGCATGCAGTTTGTAGCCTTATGCACAGGGCCTATAGGGGATATGGCTCATGAGTTGGCCAGGGTGAGCACGAGATTAGGACAATATAGGACACTATACGAGTAGGCAGTGCCATCGAAGCGACATGATCCTACCTTGTTGCAGTCACAATCGAGGACAGGCAGTGGCCACAGATCAGGCAGTGCCAGTGGCAGCAGGAGTCACACCAGTGTCAGAGGATCTACCTCAATAGGGCACACATCAGTGCATAGGTCAAATCACTTACGCCAGCACACCCAGAGTCACCATTCGATCCATAGTCATGGGTCAACTAGTTCAGCGCAAAGGTCAGTACAGGGACAACCACCAGTGATTGATCCATCTACTTCTCAGAGTCAGGCCGCAGTGACATCACAGGTATCTATTGCCATAGAGATGACACCTTCATTCTCAGTTCCATTAGTGGCACAGGCAGAGGTTACCACAGGTCTGCCTATCGTTTTAGTTCCATTCTCAGAGTTGCAATTGCCACATTCTTTACCATGAGGGGATGATGAGAGTCTACCCTAGGGGCATTTTGTTATTATGACAAACTATGTATATATTATTGAGCCTGCGAGCTCCATTTTTGGGATATCCCCTGACTTTATCCTATGACATTCTACATTTTTGAGATGATACTATATGATGATGCAGTTTTGATGTGGCCTACATGTGTTATGTGATGTTCTTTGATTTAATGCATTATGATATATGTGATGTATGATGTTGATTTATGATGTATCATGTATGTCCTATGATGCTTATTTATGATTTTGATGCCATGATGAGATGCTTACTTATATGAGATGATGATGATACTAATGTGCATAATGTATTTAGTAAATGGATGCAATGTTTGTGATTATGTATATGATTTAATGTTATGGATGATGTATGTATGGACCTAATGCAATGTTTATATGATCATGTATGCACTTATGTTTTTGGATGTCACATGATATCATCATGAGATGGACAAGAGAAGATGACTAGACTGAAGAAAATGCAGGTTAACTCCTAGACCAAATCCTTCAAAGCTTTACCATAGGACTTTAATATTTATTGCTCTTAATCATCATTGGGCCAACTATTGTAATGGCCAACAAACACCATGATATGACATAGATCAAGGTGTGCAAGGTTGTACCATCATGTAAGAAAAGCAACCGTAGGCAAGGATGATCATGACTCATACTAAGAGCGTGATTGCCCCAGTCTTTTTGTTATAATCAACCACAAGCAGAAAAAGACAAGGACAAATCATGAAATGTCGTTGCTTCTCTAAACCCTGTTTCTAGGACATCCTTGAGAAACTAGCGGCATGATTGTCAAAATAAAAAAATAGAGCCCTTACCATGATATGTCGTTGTTTTTCTAAATCCCAAAATCAGGACCTCGCTAAGAAACTAGTAGTCATGCATCTCAATCGTCATGATACATCGTTGCTTCTCTAAATCCTACTTAGTGGGATCTCGCTGAAAAACTAATATCATGATAAAAAACTAAAAGATAATTGTCAAGTGTTTGCCAAGTGCGTCTAGATATCCATTGTTCTGATGCCAAGATGTCAGATTTAATGATGATGAGATGCCAGAGTGTTAAAGCTTTGATGATGCTCAGACAACAAATGTCCAAATTTTCCAAATTCAGGAAGGACACATCCTGAATAACGTTAATGCCAAGAGAATCGATTTGTAAATGTCATGTGACGGTGATGATAATGATGCCTAGGAAGGACACATCCTGAGGCATAAATGACATAGTTGGTTTTTCAAAAGGACACATCTAAAAAATATTGATGTTGAGAGGAGTGATCCTTAGATGTTGAGAGGATCCCTCAAAATGTTGAATGACAGTGACGATGCTTAGGAAGGACACATCCTAAGGCATGAATGATAGAGGTTATCTTTCAGAAGGACACATCTGAAGGTTAACCAAGATTTGACAGTTTGACAGGTTATGATGGTTTGACTTGCTTTGACTGAGTTTGACTTGTGTGTGACTATGTGCCAGTATTGTCATGATGATATGGTTGGCCTGTTGATGAGATTGTCATATTGAAATAATTCATTGCCATGATTTGTTTTTAGGAGTTTACTCATTTGGGAGTGATTTGCTTTGTCTCAAAGATATTTTGACGTGTGTGCCAGTGTAGTGCCATGAACCCTAATGGACTAACCTAGTGTGGCCTCAAGGGCTCATCGACAGATGGCCTTGCCTACGTCATACACTCAGAGACCTCGTAGTTCGTCATATAGGACCAATGACTTTGTATCGATGACCAAAGATTGTGCCATGATTTTATTTTGACAAACCTAAATGGACTGACCTAATCTCTCGGGGACTCAAATGTGAGTCTTGCCTAAGTAGCAAGTGCCCAGAGACAATGTAGTTTGGACAAATGACAAAGACTGATTGACATAACTGACTTTGACTCCATTTTTAGGATTTTGACATTGATTTGGATGTTTTTGTGTTTTTCTTTAGGACGTTTTATGATTTTTAGGTCTTTCTTCAAGACATTTTGTGATGTTTTTGGTCTTTCTTCAGGACATTTTGTGATGTTTTTGGTCTTTTTTCAGGACTTTTATGATGTTTTTGGTCTTTTTTTAGGACTTTTATGATGTTTTTGGTCTTTTTTTAGGACTTTTATGATGTTTTTGGTCTTTTTTCGGGACTTTTTGCCAATTGTCGAGATCATGTGTGACATCCACTGTATTTATATGATAAACATTTTGCCTCTAGTCAGGTCCAAGACTTAGCCTATTTTAAGGGATATGAAAGGGGTGCTTTTGGTGTACCAAATGGATAGTTGTCAGAACTTGATGTCAATCATTTTTTTTAACCATGACATGTAGGGTGGTATGGTGGCGATATACATGATAATGGGGGAAATACCTTTCATCCTAGGCCAAGGCAGACAAAATGATAGTAGATGGCAAAGCAATGATTGATTACGCATGGCACCTATTTGCCAGGTTTTCACCATTGGAAGAAATTTTTCTCTTTACTATTTTTATCCTTTTTCTTTTTTTTTTATGTTGCCAAGGTGCCTGTTTTCTAGGTTTTCATCAGGGCAACGATTTTTTATCATTTTTCAATTTTTTTGTTTTTTACGGTTTTCAACTCAATCCCCTGATGCTATGCGTAGAATCTTCGAAGATGTAAACTGTTGATGGGCTCTATCAATTGTTCTCCATCTGGCATGGCTAGCTGATAGGCTCCAGAACCAAAAGCAAATATGATAATGTAGGGACCCAACTAGTTTGGTTTAAATTTTCTTGGCTTTTCTTTGTCAACTTGGTTCTTGGGATTCTACATGAGAACTAGGTCACCAATGTCAAAATTTTTGACCATAACCTTCTTATTGTAGCTACGACGAAGACAATTCTGATATGCTTGCAGATGGTTTAGTGAATTTTTCCTTCTTTCTTCTAGCATCTCTAGTTCGTGCAAGCATGATTGTCTGTATTCCTCTTCATTAGATAAACCCTTTAGGGAGACTCGTAACAAAGGAATTTCAACCTCAATGGGAAAGATGGCCTCAACGCCAAAGACTAGGGAAAATGGAGTGGCTTCTGTAGGTGTATGAATGCTAGTTTGGTAAGCCCACAGAGCAGGGTTGAGTTGTATGTGCCAGTCACGACCAATGCCATTGACAGTATTTTTGAAGATTTTGACAATGGTTTTATTTGATGCCTCAGCTTGACCATTTCCTTGTGGGTAGTATGGAGATGAAAAATGGTGTTGGATGTGAAATTGCTCACATAACTCACGTACATCTTGGTTTTTAAACGGACGTCCATTGTCATTGATGATGGATTGTGGAAGGCCATACCGGAAAATGATGTAGTTAAGAATGAACTTGGATATTTGCTTGCCGGTTATGTATGTCAAAGGGATGGCTTTGATCTACTTCATAAAATACTCAGTGGTAGTAATGATAAATTTGTGGCCATTGGACGAGGTCAGATGAATCTTACCCATGAGGTCGAGTCCCCATTGAGCGAAGGGCCAAGGAGAAGTGATCGGCCGAAGTTCCTTTGCTGGAGCATGGATCAAATCACTGTGAATCTGACATTTGCGACAAGTCTTAACATATTCTAATGCATCCTTTTCAATGGTCGGCCAATAATACCCAAGTCTCATTACTTTCTTGGCCAGGGTAGGACCACTCGAATGAGACCCGCATATACCATCGTGTACCTCGCGTAAGGTTGTATGTGCATCGTTAGTGTTGAGACATCTAAGGAGGGTGTTGTCAAAGCTGCGTCGGTAAAGGGTGTCACTGACGATTGCATACCTTGTAGATTTTTGGATGAAGGACTTCCTTTGGTTATTGGATAGGTTTGGTGGAAGGGTTTGAGATTTAAGATAGTGATAAATATCCTGGTACCAGGGAGAGTCGGGACCAACAAGTTCACAAACCTTCTCTGACTCTGGAATGTCATAGGAAGGGACCAACAATTGCTCTATTAGGAATTCCAACTATGGCAGATTGCTCGGTATGTCAAGGAGAGAACCTATTGTAGCCATGGCATCTGCTACTTTGTTCTGTGCTCTCAAAACCTGTTCAAAAGTTACCATCTCAAAGTATGTGTGGAAACTATCAACCATCTGTTTGTAAGGCATCAACTTCTCATCCTTTGTGTCATAATCATCATTAACCTAGTTGATGACAAGCTAAGAATCCCTGTAGACATGTAGTGCTCTGATCTTCCATTTTATTGCCATTCTTAGTCCTGTAACTAATGCCTAATATTCTGCCACATTTTTTGTGCATGGGAAGGCGATACATAAAGACTTAGGAATAGAGTCTGCTTGTGGGGTGATGAACAGAATTCCTACCCACGAGCCATGATTTGTGTGTGATCTGTCAAAGTAGAGTTGCTAAGGTGCCTTAGGTTCCATATGGAATATTGACTCATCTGGAAAATCTGCCACTAACGGGTGATCACTCTACAAAGGTGCATCTACCAGTTGGTCTGTGATGGCTTGTCCTTTTATAGCCTTTCTTTTGACATATAGAATGTCATATTCACTCAGAATCATGACCCATTTTGCCAGACGTCCTATTAATGCTGCCCAACTTAGCAAATATCTGAGTGGGTCGATCTTTGCTATTAATTGTGTCTGATGACTCAACATGTAATGTCTTAAATTTTGTGCTACAAAGACCACGGCTAGGCAAGCTCGCTCAATTGGTGTGTAGTTCAGTTCATACCCAACCAATGCCCGACTGATGTAATATATAGCCCTTTCTTTTTCCTCTTGGTCGTTTTATGCTAGTAATGCCCCCAGTGCTGAACTAGTTGTTGAGATGTATAGGATCAATGGCTTTACATGAATGGGAGGCATGAGGACTAGTGTGGACAATAGGTAATCTTTGATTTTCTTAAAGGCATCCTGTCACTTATCTGTCCACACAAAGGGGATACCTTTGCACAACAGATATTGAAAGGGGTGACACTTGTCTGCCAATTGGGCTATGAAATGCTGAATAGATTGTACTCTACCTTGTAGAGTTCTGAGTTCACTGATTCCTCTAGGCGAAGGCATGTCTATAATGGCTTTGACCTTTACTAGATCAACCTCAATGCATCTTCGGGAAACTATGTATCCCAAGAGTTTACCCAATGTGACCCTGAAGACACACTTCTTAGGATTTAGCCAGACTTTGTACTCTTCCAGTCTCTTGAAAATTGTTTCTAGCACTTTCAAATGATCTTTCCTAGTTACTAATCTGGCCAATAGGTCATCTACATAATCCTGCATTATTTTGTGCATCATGTCATGAAAGATTGTGGTCATTGCTCTTTGATATGTGGCACCTGCATTTTTGAGACCAAATGGCATGACGTTCCAATAGTATGTACCCTATGGGCAAGTAAATGTCATTTTGTGCTAGTCCTCAAGAGCAATGTGGATCTGATTATAGCCAGAGAAACCATCCATTAGGGATAGCATCTCATATCCTGCTGTGAGGTCAACTATGATGCCAATGTTTGGCAAAGGAAAGTCATCCTTTGGGCATGCTTTATTTAGGTCTCAGAAATCTGTACAGACACGGATCAACCCATTTGGCTTTGTTACTGGCACCAGGTTAGAAATCCATTCAATGTAGTCAATCGACCTTATGAATCTAGCATCTAGCAATTTCTTTAACTCAGCTTTTCCCAGTAGAGCAACTTGAGGGTGCATTTTGCGTAACTTCTGCTTGACTGGTTTGGCATTAGGTCGTAGTGGCAGATGATGTAGGACCAGTTCTAGGTCCAATCCTGGCATGTCAACATAAGACCATGTGAAATTGATCTTTCATTTTGCAAAGAATTTATGAAATTCTGGTCTCTCTTCTTCAGTCAATGATGCCGCAAAGAGGACCATTTTGGGATCTTCTATAGTTGATATGTTATCCTCTATTGTGTCTTCAATAAGCATAGCTGATCTCTCTTGTTGCATAGGGAGAAAGTCCAGTCCTCCATCTTTGGACACCTCAGAGAGGTTTTCACCTACATATACATCCTTTGTTTTTACTATTTTATCAAGAGGTGCCTTTCAATTTTCACCTAGAGATGTTTCATTTTTTATTTTATTTTTATTTTTACTTTTGCGACTAGAGGACGAAGCAGTCTCACCGAAGTATGCCGTGTAGTCTAAATCAATGGTGAATCCTGACTTGTGGTCCCCACTGGGTATGCCTTCACGTAATCCCATAAATTATGCAATTGCCTCATCATTGTGGAATGTGTCCAAAACTAGCAGGCCTTGTTGGTCCCAATCGACTAGCTCAGGGTAAATTAAGGAAATGCCATTGTCAATGTTGGTAAATTGAGGTGAGTATGCGGAAAGCATGCAGACTAATTCAGTGATGTTGTAGATGAGATTATCATCATCCAACTCTACATCGAACTCTATCCAATATTCCCCTTCACTTGTGTCATATTCATTGTCAAAATAAGGGTTGAAGGCCTTAGAGTCTTGGTTGTCAGTGTTGTCCGATACTTTAGATGGTGGGTCTTTTATGTCATGGGGAGTGGTAATGGGACTTTGACTATTTGGTGCCTGTTCAATTTTAAATGTTTTCCAAAATTTTTGTTTAGAGGTCAGTTCCCCTAGTTTGACAAACAAGTCATCAAGGCAATAGTCACTTAGGGATCATTCTGAGCCAAATTCTCACTCTTGGGAGTCAGTTTCAGTGAGGGTTTCCTTAGTGGTCTCGACACTTTTCGAAGCATGTACTCACTCACTCGAAAGTCCAATGGTACGTCGATCATCATTATTGGGCGATCCAAACCCTAATCCAAGATACTTTGGAATTTGAAAAGGTTTTATGGGCTCTCTTTGGCCTGTTTTATTTCTTCCTAGGCCACTAGTACCATCATAGCCTTTAGCCTTCATTATGTCATAACCCTTGCCATATTTTTGAACTGGTAATGGGGATAGTGTGACGATATCCTTATAGATCCATCTTATGATATCAGTAAGGTCTTCATTACTCATGTCTCCCCATTTGATGAAAACTATTTTTGGTGGAACTTTTAAGTTTCCTGAGGTTCCATTCTGAAACATGGCTGAGCATAGACCTTTAGAGACTTAGGCATTGTTGTTATGCTATATGCTATGTGCAGTTTGAATTCTTCGCAACCGAGGTCCTAGATTTTGATAGTGGATTCAGCCTTAGGGTTTGCGGAAGGTGGTGGTGTGGCGGAAGATGTGGATGGAGCGGACGTGGAAGATGATGTGAGGGTGGATGGGTCAATGTACTTGGAAGACAAGGAGCCAGGTGCTTCTCGGTTAATAGGCACTCAGTTTTTGGAAATACCCCTTAGGTTGGTACAATATTGGAAAGGGTTAGGGTGTAACAACCCTCCTAGTTGCTAGTTGGACTCAGTAGTGTTATGTTTTTTTTACTACTCAGATACTATGATGATACTGTTATTGTTTGGTTTGTCTTGTTAGATGTTAGACGATGCTGTTATTTCATTATGGAGATGATTATTTCATATGACATTATGGTTGGTTATATTAGTTGATGTTCATAATTATGATATGATGTAGTGATTTAATTAGATATGTTATGAGATGATTGTTAGTTAGAAATGTTAATTTATTGGTTATATTATAATTGTTAGAATAGGTGTGATGAAGGACAATATAGCATCACTCATTCGCGAGTGCCCTGTTATGTTGCGATTCCTTCTCACAATGCAGTACTTTAATTTGATGCTTTGATTTTATATATATATGTATGCACATGTACACAACTTCCTTTGTATGCAGGTATTGCAGGTACAAGTCTCGATTCCACCTGCCTCGGTAGGACAGGGTGAGCACTAATAGCCCAACAGATAAATGTTGAAACAGAGGTGATGATGAAGTCATCCCGTCGCATGATGTCAGGTCGTCTCGTGTGTTTGGTATTGTTTATTTTGTGTAGTGGTCATCATTTGTGTTTTGTGTTATGTGTTATGTCGTATTTTATTTATGGTCACATGTTATAAGTTATGATTTATTTTATTTAAGTGATTGAAATAATTATTTATTTTAATGTTAGATTAAATTGTATTTAAATATTTGAATGATTTAATTATTTTTGAAAGTCATCTATTTCAATTAATTGACAATTAAATATTAAATGTGTCTTAATTATTTTAATCAATTATCTGGTGGAGGATAATTATTAGAATAATTTATTTAAATTAAATAAGTAATGTGATGTGCAAGTAAAGTTGCAAAAATAGAAATTAAAACAATAAAACAAATAAAAGAATGAAAAGTTGTGCAAACGAATAGGAATACAGATCTAATTAAAAAGCTTGCTTTTAAAGAATGATTTTCTTTTAATTTTGATTTTTAGAGTTTTTGAAGAGAGGGACATTACCTTTTTATTTAATTAAGAATTTTTGTGAGTTTTTACACACATACAGAGGAGTATTGTTATAGAAGTTGAATAAGATTTTGGCTTTGTATTCTAAAAATTTAGAAAGGATATTGGGATTCTTTTGCTGTATTTTGTGGAAGAGTGTTAGAAAGGGGTTTTTCAATCTGCTACTGGTATTGTCTTGGAGAGTCTTTCTGGATAAATAATTGGAATCAAGTTCGAGGGAAAAATTCTGTAGAGGAGATCTGGAAGCAAGAACGAGGAGCTCTTCGGAGAGGCCATCAGAATCAACGAGCATCACCAGATTCTTGGATAAGCGTAGGACTCCAGGTTTTCAAATGTTTCATCTCATTCTTCTTTCTATTTCAAAAAGAAATTAGATAAATAAATGAATATATATGATTGATTTTATTTACAGAAAAAGAAAACCTTCATTTGATATTTAATGATTCTCAGTTAGCAAACCAATAGGAGACGATTATTGAGAAACCATTATCTAGTTTCATTTGTAATTGGATCTTGAATAAAATTGTTTGTTTTTGTTTAGAAAATACATTTGATTTGAATATACATATATATATATATGTTCTGATTAAAAATATAATATTAATGAATAAAAGATTGAGTACAGAAAAAACCTCTGTCTGGTTAGAATTATTAGATATTTTCTTAGAGAATAGAATATATATATATATACATATGTATTTATTTATTTAGTTAATATGAATTATAAACCTATATTTATATTGATTTCTTAAGTTTATTTTTATTTTTACTGTCAAACCAGAATTAAGTTTTTATTTAACATTTTTTTGGGGTTCGAGCCGAACCAGTACAAGGTCGGCCGAACTGCCTGGGATTTTATTTATTCTCGTTATTATAAAAGTTTTTTTTTATTTGGGAAACGAAATTTTATTTTCGTTATGGAATTATTTTAAAGAAAGAAATTTTAAATTAAATATTTTTTTATGTATAAGGAGTGGGAAGGGACGGCCGAAGCCATACCCGACCCCGTACCCCTGCCATGCCAGCACTGCGCGCAGCAATCTTAAAGACTGCCGCACGCAGCAGTCAGTAGACTGCTATGGGCAGTCTTTAATGGCCGCCGACTATGTTGAAAATTAAAATTTTATAATTTTATTTTTATTTTATACTTTGTGTTTTATATATATTTATAAATAAATATATATATATATTTATAAATAAATATATATATATATATTTATTTATTTATATTTATATATATCTAAATATATTTTAGTATATATATATTATTTTTATTTTATTAAATATTAAATATTAAAATTTATTCTATTTAAATGAAAGGATAACTATTTTATTTAGTATATTATAGTTTATGATGTAAATTTTGTGTTTTAATTTTAAAAAGGTTAATTAGTGTTGTTTATATTCAAGAAGTTTTGATATATTTTAAAAACACTCTTGTAATTGTATTGGTTAAAGTAAATTGTTGGGCAAGAATTAGTCTTTAACTATGATTGTGGACTTTATTGAGACAATAGTATTTAGTTACATAATCGGGATTGGAATCAAACTTAATGGTGCAACCTTGCAAATATGATCTGAGTTTTATTTTTTATGTTATGGTTTTCTTTGTTTAGTGTGGTCGATGTGGGAACCGTTTTGGTCTATGAAACCTTATTCCAAAGGTTTGTTATTTTATAATGTTGTCTTCGCCTTGGTTAGGCTTTGAAGTTTTTGGTTTTATGTGAGGAAGGGTTGAACAGTTTGGTTAAGACTTTTGATTAAGAATAATTGTGAGATGGTTAATGCCTCGTGTATCTGGTTTTGGTTATGTGCCTTATTTGTGCTAGTTCAACCCTTGCCTGCTTTGAGATATGTTAGGGGTCATAGGAGAGTGGCTCTTCGTGGGCGCTGGTGCCTCAGGATGAGGAAGGGCTCAGGATAACCCACGAAAGAGTAGTTAAACAAGTGATAACCTAAACAATAGAATTTAGGGGAATGGGTAGTTAAAAAACACAAGATAATAAAACATTGGATTCCTCGGCTATGCATTAGGGCTACTATAGACTAGTGATAGACTGAGAAGGCCGTGGTCGGCAAAGCCATAGTCTCATCTTCATGAGAGATTATTGGCTCCGCATTAGCTACCCTATGGTGCCGGCACCTTAGTTAGGAGGAAGGGCCAGGAGATCCATAGATGGGTGCCAGCGCCTCAATTGGAGGAAGGGCCAGGAGAATCCCATGAGAGCTATGCGATGACACTCTCCACTTGACACCCTTGTGCTTTGTTGTAGTTGCCTCTGGATAATGTATCTTTATGATGTTTTTGATTCTTGTGAAATTGTCTCATGATTGTTAATTGGTGGTGCTTCATGTTATTGTGATGAGTTTCTTAGTTTTAACTTGTTACATGATTTTTGAACCTTGATGATTGTTCATTGTATGCTTTGAGTTGTACTTGTTTGGTATCATGTTGTTGTTGAGTCGGTTTGGAATTCATGGTCGGGTTTTCTTCCTCATCACCTCTGAGCATGGGGGGTGAGTTACTTGTAATTCACATGGTTGGGTGGAACGTGCTCCACACCCGTTGGGTTCCCCATCAGCATCCTGTCTTCTCAGCATTTCCACAGTGGAGTTGTACCAGTATACACTTGTATTTCATATTTCATTATTCTTGTATCAATCCCCATGTTGGGGAAACTCAATGTAATTCAATTATCAAGAGATTGTAATGTAACATTAAAATGATGATGTAATAGTTAGGATTATTTGTATCTTTTTTTTAAGAGATTTACTATGGATGTATTATGTGATGTTATTATGCTCGCATTATGGTTATGGGATGTATCATTGTTTTTGGTTATTGTAAAGTAAATGGTTATGTTGTAATTGTTATCTTTATTTCCGTTTAGTTGTTGCGATGTAACCTCGCGTGCCCCAGAGAACTAATTGTGTCAATGCTATGTAATACACTATGTGGTTATGGTTTAATGTTATTGCATGTTTAATTTAATTGTTTTAAAAAAAAAATTATTTGCCTTGTGTGTGTTCTCTGGGGTTTGCACGATGGGCATTACACAGGGTCTCCGTATACGGTTACTTCCATGCCATCAAATGGAAACTTTAGGCATTGGTGATATGTGGATGGAACAACTTTTAAGGCATGAATCCATGGACGGCCAAGCAAGATGTTATATGGTAGTTCCAAATCCAGGACCTGGCAAGTTGTGTCCACAATGACCGATCCCACTCTAATAGGGAGAGAGATAACGCCACGTGAAGATCATTCTTTGTCGTCATATGCTCTGATCACTATACTCTTTGTCAGGTCTACGTATGCATCAGAGAACCCTAGAGCCTTAACTAGTTTGAGGGAGCATATGTTCAATCTTGCTCCGCCATCTACTAAAACCTGTCTAACTTTGTGCTTGTGGAAAAAAGTTTCTATGTGCAATGCATCATTATGGTTGGTTTTAGGTGATGAGTAGTCTTGATCTGAGAAGGTGATGTGGTGAGGCATAGTGAGGTATCCCACCATGGTCTCAAATTGATTGACATCAATTTCCTTGGGGACTAACGACTCTAGTAGGGTTTTATCTAGGATCTCTTTGTGCGTAGGAGAGATATGAAGTAGCTCAAGTATAGAGATTTGCGCGGGGGTTTTGCCTAGCTGGTCAATAAGGTTGAACTGACTTTTGGGTTGCCACTATTTTGTGGTCGGCACAGGTTTTGACTGTTTAGCAGATGGACCCGGTATGGTGATTTTGGCTTGTCTAGTAGGAGGCGAACCAGCTATGGTGACCTTGCCACTATGAGTAGTAGCATTACATTGGGGTGCTCTCTTGACTGTAATGGTATTGATGTATTCATAGTTAGTTTGAACATTATTTATAATTGGTCCACTAGAATAATCATACTTGGCTCGGGAAAAGTTAGCTTGATTATTGTTCATCTATGGACCTGAAGTGGAGGCCTTATGAGAACCATGGTCCTACAGTGGATTCTTGTGGATAGTATGATCTGAATTGGAGGCAAATTGTGATCCACCTACTTCAATGACGCGACTTTCAATAAGATCTTCTAGTAGATTTTTCAACTATCGACAGTTAGAGGTAGTATGTCCTTTTGCTTGATGGTAGTCACAAAATGCAGTATCATTCTACCATGCTGGTTTGAATTGTCCTAGGTCATATGGTTTTGGTTCTTGAAGTACGATGACACCATTCTGGAGACATTTCTTAAGAATTTCTTCAATGGGTTCACCCAAAGAAGTGTATGTGCAACCTTTAGGAAATTGTCTCGTCTGACGGTACTATCCTTGATTATTTTGGCCATTCTAATTGTTTGAAGGGACATTGGTAGGGGGTGTCGATTTCGTTGCTGGTTTGTTTTGTTGTTGAACCCCTTTCAGGGCCAATATAGGACCCACAATGTTTGCGGTCTTGGCATCAACAACACTGTCATTTGTAACATGTTTATTTTTTACCCAATAGTTATTCTTGTCGGTGGTTGGATTGACATTTGTGTTTTTGGAACCATATCTTAATTCTCCTTTTACGATAAGGGATTTCTCAATCTGGACCCCTTTTTTGACTAAATCTATGAAGTTTGTGCAACAATGTATTTGCAATGCATATTTTAGAGGCCCCAGAAGTATTTGGAAAAACATGTTGAATTTCTCCCTTTCGGGGATGTCAATGTGACACCGACTAGCGAGGATTCTCCATTTTTGAAAAAATGGGATAAATGTCTCTCCAGCGTCCTCTTGCATGAGAGTGCACAAGCTAGTGATGGAGGCATCCATGTCGATGTTGTATGCGTAGTTTTTTATGAATTTTTGTTTAAGCTCATCCCATGTCTAGATATCCTTTTGCGTGGAAAACCATTCAAGGGCAAGACCCTCCAGACTTTTAGAAAAAAGTCTTATCAAGTATGTTTGTTCATAGGCGATGTCCATACAATTGGTTGCAAATTCGCGAACATGTTCAATGGTGTTTGTCTTGCCTCTGTATTTTGTGAAATTGGGTGACACATATCCTGGAGGAAGAGGAGGCATGTATAATCTCATGTTGAATGGGTATACATTTAGGTCATATGATATTTTCAATTTCTTGCCTGAAATGTATATGTTTTGGATAGTTTTTTCTAAACACATCAGTCTTGTTTGGAGGGCATCCATAACAGGGTCATTTGTGTTTTTGTACGTTGGATTGCTTGGTACACCATAGGTTCCCATTTTTTGTGCATGAATATTGGTGTATTGTGGCGATATGGATTGTTGTGACATGTATGATGTGTGTGGATTGGCGTGTTATTGATATTGAAAGTTATGATTGGGTGCATGTTGGTGAGTATGAACATTAGATGAGTAGGTTGGGATGTGTCCCCCAACCATGTGTGTCATTATCTAGGGGATGTGATGACCATGAATGTTATGATGTGTTAATGATGCCATGGGTTGTGTTACTTGGCCACCTTGTGCGAATTGTTGGGTTTGCACAAGGGGAATGTTTTTATTTGTACCTTGGGAGGCAATGACATGTGACTGTGTTGTCATGTTAACATTTTTTTGTTGTCCTTGGATAAAGATGCATCCCTTGCCTCCTCCCAAAGGATTTTGTGAAATACCACTAAGCGTATATGTTGAAGGTGTACTCATGGTAGTAGATGTAGCTATCAAGGGGGGGTTCTTATGACTTGATGATGCTCCCGTGGTATTTATTGTCATGGTAGAGAGAGGGTTTGAATAATTTTCCCACATTGCTGAGGAGCCAAAGGTTGTTCCAGCCAATTGTGACAGTATCGTGGATGTGGTGGGCATTGCAACCGATTGTGATCCTCCAATAGATGTAATATTTATTGTGTTGGAGGTGTTTGGGATGTTGGAGGTAGCATGCACTGTCGTTGTGGTGTCAAAGAAGGTATTGCTCGTAGTGTTTGGAGGTTCACCACTATGTGACATGTTATGCATGTTGTTGACATTAGGGTCTGGAGGTGTTGATTGTATCATGGTAATGTTGAATCCTTGGGGTAATTTGGCTCCTTGACTCAAGAGTATGGCCAAGTATCTGTCTCTGTCGTAAAGGACCATTGTTTCAATAAATTGGGAGGCCTCTAGGTCTTGTGCTACTACCTCTAAGTTTTCCTCGAGTATTTGACCGTACTCATCTTTACGCAAGAATGGTTCAAATGGACTATTTGATGAGGGTGGTGTCATCGTTAGAGGTTGATTGTTTGTATTCCCAAATGGATTGTCAAAGGTCCAGTTTGGGTCATACGTTGGATTGTTGACAGTGGATGTGGGGTCTTGTCGAAAGTTTGCCATTTGTCATTGTTGTTTTTGAAGTCTAGTTTCCACCATAAATGAGATTGCTCAAATGAAAAAAATCACAACTAAATGCAGTGATGACACTATGCCAGGTCTAAGTTCAAAATGATGACTAGGATGACTAATTTTTTTGGATTTTTGTGAATAGGGTATGCAATGTGTAGACTTCTAATGCAATTTAAGACATGGGTACCTAAGCACTTCTAAGCTCAAACTTTGTTTTTATTTCAGTTACTAGAGGACTTTGTTGAAAATGACAAGGTGACAAGGTCTAAATGACTAGTGAATTTTCCTAACTAGACCTTTGAGTTGGAAAATCTCACAAAAGAGGACAATGACTGAAAAAGGGGTTTGATAACTTAGTCCAAAAGAGCCTAGTTTCGAAGACAATGATGTTGCAAATTGTGCTAAGATTTTCCTAATCCTAAGTATGCAAAATGTGAAACTCGGGACAACCTAATGCTGAATGTATGCAACTAAAAATAATGAAGGATGAAACCTATGGTGACAAATGCAAACTAATGGTCAAAACTTTGAGCAATTTCAAACTTGGTTTCTGACAGAATCTCCTTGGAAACAGTGTTTGACAATAATTGACAAGATGAAGACTTCAGGTTCAACTTTGTATGAAGTTCTTTGCAATGGTTTCTGGTTTTGATTGTGTGATAATTTTTGCATCAACATTTCGGATCACACTCCGTGATCCATCATTAGGATGAGCAGAGCTGAAGGAGAGAATGAAAGGATGTAGACCAAGAGCTATTTAAAAAGAACAAGGCAGGGAAATGAGAGAGAGGGGGCACGAAGGCCAAGAACCAAAAAAGAAATAATTATAGATATTCTCATAAAAATATAAATCAAAAGGACACAAATATATATATATATAATAGGAATCAAATAAATAATAAAATGAAGAAAATCTATTTAAAATATATAAAAGACAAGGAACCAATAAAGAAATAAATATATATATCTAAACATTATATAAAAATTTAAAAAAGAATTAACTCAAATAATAGGAAACAAAGAAATAAATAAAAAAGGATGATATGAAACAAACCAAAATAAAAATGAAAACAATATAAATATATGTTTATAGGGAAACCAATTAAATAGAAAAATAAGGAATCTCACTTAAAAAAGACAAGGACTCAATAGAGAAATATAAAATATATGAATTTTAACTTAAAATAAATGTAAAAAAGTTTATAAAAATATATATTTCTCAAATATATATATATAAATAAAATTATATATACACGACGGAAAGAGGTTCGAGATCAAAAAAGGAAGACAAATGCAAAAAGAGCCAGAAACGAAGAAAGGACGGGAAAGGAAACAAAGGCCAACGAACAATAGGAAACAATAAATAAAAATATATACAAACATTCAAATAAAAATATACATATATAAATGTATTTATATATATATTTCTTTATTATATATATTCCATAAATATATATATAAATACAACTATATATATATATATATGCGTAAGAAGGAGGGCCAAGATAAAAAAAGAGACAAAAGCTAAAGGAACCAAGAAAGAAGAAAAGACAGTAAGGGGAACACAGGCGGAGAAAAAAGGAAAGGGGGCCAACATAAACCAGGGGAGCGGAAAAGAACAAGACAAGGAGACCCAACATGGGAAGGGAGGTAAGATCACCCAACGAACAAGGGAGAGCAGGGGGATCCAGAAGAGGGAGGGAGATGAGGGGTATGAAGGTTGGCTAACAAGGGATGCCAGGCCTGACTCAACTTCCACCCTTCATCCCGATTAAGGTTCAAGGGGTGGTTGTTGATTTCAATGGATTCTTTTATCTTCCTTTTGAAAAAATTGTCTTCTTTGTGCAGGATTTGGGTGCTTTCAATGCAAATATGGTGCTTTGTGGAAGAAGAGTGGTCGGCTAAAGTAGATTTGAGGACCCGCTCATGTCTAATATCAGATATGTGTTCTTTGATTCTAGTGTTGAATGATCGACCGATTTCACCAATATAAGGTGCACCACAAGAGCACATAACCTTGTAGACACCTGAGTGGAGAAAGATGTCCTTGGGGTCTTTGAGAGAGGGGAGATGATTCCTCAAAGTGGAGAGGGGTTTGAAAGCACATTGGAGACCTTTTTTGCAAAGGATCTTGGAGATTTTTTGGGATAACCCATCGACGAAGGGGAGGGAGGCAACAGGGAGACTAAAGGAGTGGATGGGTTCAGAGGTGGAACGAAAGTGATCCTTGGCTTGGTTGAAGGCAGGATAAATTTTCTTATTAGAGTAACCATTCAGAATGAACATGTGACGAAGATGGTCTAACTCAAAGTTTAAGTTGTCCTCATCACAGATTCTAAAGGCCCTCAAGGCAAGAGTCTTAAGGACACCACTTTTTTGGCACGGGTGATGATGAGAGGATGAGTGGAGATAGAGATCAATATGGGTGGCCTTACGATACACCTGACGCCCAAGGGAACCATCAGGGTTTTTGAGAAGAAGAATATCAAGAAAAGGAAGACGGTTGTCCACTTCGATCTCTTTGGTGAAGGAAATACAGAGCACGAGGCTATTGAGGTGGGAATGGAACTCCTCTAACTTCTCTAAGCCATGGGGCCAACATACATTGGTGTCATCAACATATCTTTTCCATGAAGAGGTTGGCAATGACCGGTCATTTCGAAGACATGGCCCTCCACTCCTTCCCCCTCATGCCAAAGTGGTGGAAAAGATATGTTGACAACACTAATGTATGTTGGCCCCATGGCTTGGAGAAGTTAGAGGAGTTCCATTCCCACCTCAATAGCCTCGTGCCCTGTATTTCCTTCGCCAAAGAGATCGAAGTGGACAACCGTCTTCCCTTTCTCGATATTCTTCTTCTCAAAAACCCTGATGGTTCCCTTGGGCACTGGGTGTATCGTAAGGCCACCCATACTGATCTCTATCTCCACTCATCCTCTCATCATCACCCGTGCCAAAAAAGTGGTGTCCTTAAAACTCTTGCCTTGAGGGCCTTTAGAATCTGTGATGAGGACAACTTAAACTTTGAGTTAGACCATCTTCGTCATGTGTTCATTCTGAATGGTTACTCTAATAAGAAAATTTCTCGAGCCCTCAACCAAGCCAAGGCTCATTTCCATTCCACCTCTGAACCCATCTGCTCCTTTAGTCTCCTTGTTGCCTCCCCCCCCTTCGTCGATGGGTTATCCCGAAAAATCTCCAAGATCCTTCGCAAAAAAGGTCTCCAATGTGCTTTCAAACCCCTCTCCACTTTGAGGAATCATCTCCCCTCTCTCAAAAACCCCAAGGACATCTTTCTCCACTCAGGTGCCTACAAGGTTATGTGCTCTTGTGGTGCACCTTATATTGGTGAAACCGGTCGATCGTTCAGGACTAGAATCAAAGAACACATAGCTGATATTAGACATGAGCGAGTCCTCAAATCTGCTTTAGCCAACCACTCTTCTTCCACAAAGCACCATATTTGCATTGAAAGCACCCAAATCCTACACAAAGAAGACAATTTTTTCAAAAGGAAGATAAAAGAAGCCATTGAAATCAACAACCACCCTTGGAACCTTAATCGGGACGAAGGGTGGAAGTTGAGTCAGGCCTGGCATCCCTTGTTAGCCAACCTTCATACCCCTCATATCCCTCCCTCTTCTTGATCCCCCTGCTCTCCCTTGTTCATTGGGTGCTCTTTCCTTCCTTCTTGTGTTGGGTCTCCTTGTCTTGTTCTTTTCCACTCCCCTGGTTTATGTTGGGCCCCTTTCCTTTTTTCTCCGCCTGTGTTCCCCTTACTGTCTTTTCTTCTTTCTTGGTTCCTTTAGCTTTTGTCTCTTTTTCTATCTTGGCCCTCCTTCTTACATATATATATATATAGTTGTATTTATATATATATTTATGGAATATATATAATCAAGAAATATATATATAAATACATTTATATATGTATATTTTTATTTGAATGTCTGTATATATTTTTATTTATTGTTTGTTATTGTTCGTTGACCTTTGTCCCGTCTTTCCCCTCCTTTGTTTCCCTTCCTATCCTTTCTTCGTTTGTGGCTCTTTTTGCATTTGTCTTCCTTTTTTGATCTCGAACCTCTTTTTGTCGTGTATATATAATTGTATTTATACATATATATATTTGAGAAATATATATTTTTATAAACTTTTTTACATTTATTTTAAGTTAAGATTTATATAATTTATATTTCTCTATTGAGTCCTTGTCTTTTTTAAGTGAGATTCCTTATTTGTCTATTTAATTGGTTTCCCTATAAACATATATTTATATTCTTTTCATTTTTATTTTGGTTTGTTTCCTATCATCCTTTTTTATTTATTTCTTTGTTTCCTATTATTTGAGTTAATTCTTTTTTAAATTTTTATATAATGTTTAGATATATATATTTATTTCTTTATTGGTTCCTTGTCTTTTATATATTTTAAATAGATTTTCTTCATTTTATTATTTATTTGATTCCTATTATATATATATATATTTGTGTCCTTTTGATTTATATTTTTATGAGAATATCTATAATTATTTCTTTTTTGGTTCTTGGCCTTTGTGCCCCCTCTCTCTCATTTCCCTGCCTTGTTCTTTTTAAATAGCTCTTGGTCTGCATCCTTTCATTCTCTCCTTCAGCTCTGCTCATCCTGATGATGGATCACAGAGTGTAATCTGAAACGTTGATGCAAAAATTATCACACAATCAAAACCAGAAACCATTGCAAAGAACATTATAGATTGTGGAAACTTGATATCATTAATTTGTATGAAGTTTTTAATTTAACAGCAAAATGCATCGTTTGAGGTTTCAATTGCGTCATAGTTTTCCGAATGCGGCTCAGAAACTAACAAATGCAACTCGGTTTAGCAGATGCGACTTAGTGACAGTCAGTTGCATTGTGACGCATGCATATGCAGTGTTTAAAATTTTGAATGCGGTTTAACAAAGCAATTGTGACTCAGAAACTTGAATGCAGTTTGTCGAATGCAACATAGTTTTTGAAAATGATTTTATTGTCGTTTTGATGGAAAATTTGATTTGTCTGATATTGAATTTTTTGTTCGGAGTTGTAAATGTGATGAATTCATAAAGCACTTGACAAGCACAATGTTTTGAATGTAATCAATCGCACATCAGATAAGCACAATCCTAGGTTAGGCCAAGACAATATTCACTAGATTCCACGTGGGTTTCCCCAACTGCATATCTATAGCGTGTGAATTCAAAAGCTTGGCTGCACGGGCTCCCCCTTACAATGCACTCTCTTCTCAGGAAAACCAAGCTTCCAACCCCCATGAAACTCCCATGGCAGGTTGATCACCTCTACTACAAACTGTGAAAGTGTGGATGCCTTCACACCGATCGGTGTTGCGCTAGCAAATAGAGGGTTTTTGGCCTACTACACAAAGGTTTTTAGTTCGAGACCCCCATTCAAGTGGCCATACATGGGGCAAGAGATTAATCACCAATAAGGTGGCACTCCAGCCTGAAGAGGTTAAGCTCAACAAGGTTTAAGGGAGTACAACTCTGTTCGTATGACACATCCGCACTCGCAATCTTAGGTTTTCCCTTAAGATTTACATTTATATACCAGTCAGGGGTAGCTTGGCTTTAGCTCTGTTTCCGGTTTGAGTCGCATTGGGGTGATGAAATCCCCAGGAAAACCCAATTTCTAGAGTTTGTAACCATTTCTCTTACACCCAAGATCGCCCGAAAGTGCAAGGGGAGAGGATACTCCGATATACCAAATCGTCAGGTAAAAACAGATAAAAATGGGTCTGGTTTTCTGATCACCAAGTTTTCACAAGGTGAGAGCATACTCACCTACCATTTTGCAAACACATTCAAACATGATCAAAGAGAGGTTCATTTTAATTGCACCAAAATAAAATGTGTGTTACACTACTAAAAATGCAAGCACATTGTTTTGATGTTTGGTCTTTGATGGTCGAACCTACAAGACAATCCGTTAGTTTTTTAATGTTTGTCTTCAACCCACGAAAAGTAACCACCAACAAGCTGTAAATCCCAATTAATAACAGAAATCCTATGCTAGGAAGAATGCAAGAAATAACAAGGATAAAAGAAATACAGAAAACAACAAAAAAAATGAATGTAAAATAATAGAAAATCTTACCAGACGATTGCATCACGACAGAGTGATTGTGTCGCTCTGTGTATCAGATGTGTTCCGATATTTCAAATGTGGCTTTCCCAAGCACAATTGCAGCACGATAGAGTGATTGCGGCATTTCTGTTGTCAAATGCGTCGCAACGCATCGGATGCGTCACGAGTTTTTAAAAAATTAGTTGCGTCACTTCGTACCTATACCTACAAAACAACAGAAAACACAAAAAAAAATGTATGGAAATAACAAGAAAACAGAGTCGGGTTCACCAATGTAACTGTGGATTTCTTTTAGGTTTAGATTAGGGGTGTTAAGCAGTAAATCAATGAAGACAATAGAAACCCAAAGACCTATCGAGTACAAAGGAATTTAAACAATAAACAGTTATACCTGTAAATCGAGTTCTCCATGATTACCTCCATAGTACCTTCTTGCTTGCTAGTTGTGTTTTGCCCTCAGATCCGTCGTGCGAGCAATCTGCAAATATATGCCTATGTCCTACAACAAGCTTTGAAGGATTTGCATAAATGTCTAATGCCTGTGACTAGATGACTATGATTGACAATGCCTAAACATACTAAGATTTGATTAAATAAAGACAATAATTGTAATGAGAAGTCTAAGTGTGCAAGTGAATAAGTATGCAATGCACCTATAATGTGTGCATGTGCAATGTGTAATTGAAAAGTGAGAGGAAAATGGCATTTTATAGAAAATGCCATTTCGAATGGACTGGTGAGATCGAATTCTAAGAAAGACCTAGAATGAGAGGCCCAGATTAAATCCCATAATCCCTAATAAGGGTTAGGGAAAAATCATTAGTCAAGCAGTCAAGATGCCATCTCCGAGAATCGAATCGACAGTGGAGAATAAATGAGGAAATTAATTCAAAAATAAAGATTTTTGAAAATGAATAAGATAAAGAGTGGACTAAATATCAATTTGGAAGGGTCGAGAACCTGCCTAATTAGTTGACTCTCGGAAGAAAGTTACCAATTTGGAATTAAATTAATTCCAAATGTGAACTTTTGAGAAATAGTAAATAATCAGTTTTTGAATTATTTACCAAAATGAGCTTGTAGTTAAGAATGAGTTGACATTTTAAATAATTAAATTTATTCGAAATGAGAAGAATATCTAATTTGGCAATTAAATAATTAAATTTAATTATTTAATTTAGCAAATAAGACTAATACTTAAATAAATTATTTAATTCATTCAATTATGACAATTAGTGACATATTAAACAAATAAATAAAAACTTATTTATTTAATAATCAAGAAGCATAAAGTGAAAAGAAGGTAATTAAATAAGTTAAGAAATTTATTTAATTAAGGGAAGACCTAAACAATTAATGACGTATTTAATAAATAAATGAAATTTATTTATTTAATAATCATGAAGCATAAAAGGACATGAATTAATTAAATAATTATGAATTATTTAATCAATAGTCGAATGTGGACCAAGGACATAATTAAATGTCACAATTATGGCAGGACAAAAGTGGTAAAAATGAAGCTTGCAGGCCTAGGTCATTTTTATGTGTCTACATATACATATGTATACACATGTCGATATACACGTATATGTTGACAAATGGGAATGACCATACGAGTATGTTGATATATGTATATGTTCATATACATTTATATATATATATATATATATATATATATATATATATATATAAAATGTTAACTTGATCTCATTCATTTGAATATCAAGTGGAATATTTAGACAAACTTATTTGTCAATATATATATATATATATAAATATATATTTGAATATATATATATATATATATATATATATATATATATATATATATATATATATATATATATATATATATATATAACGTTAAATGATATTCATTTATATTATATATGTACATATACATATATATAATATATATATTAATGGTTGATTTATAAGAGATATTCCATGGTTGATATAATGTGAATGTAGTGCTACATGTAATGGTGCAATGCTAAGTATTAAACTGCATTTATCATTATTGATAATAGGTGATGGAAATACATAAGCATTAATCTTCCATGTAAAGTTTATTTAACACAATTATAAAGTGATGCACACTATATTATGTAACGTGTTGAATCAAACATAAAACAATGCTATAATGTAGGAGGTCGACACATTAAGATGTGTCAAATGCTTTGGCTTGGACCAAGTCACCTATGTGCAATGTAGCCAAATAAAGTTTGACTTATTACTCTATTTTAAATAGCAAGCTTGTGAATAGGAAAAGTGATGAATATTTTGCACCATATTATGAATTATTTATTTCTTTTAGAATTATATTTACCTTGTAAGTCATTTTACATATTGAAGCATGTGCTTTATGAACTATTCAAACTGTTGTTGGCAAGCATTGGGTCGATTTGTTGTCCTGTTTGAGTGACTATTGAGATAGAAATTTGCCACCTTTTAAATATTAAGCTGAGTCAATGGTATTTGGCTGAGAAGTGTCATATTGTAAGCCTTGTTTGTAGCTTGTAGATGTTGTTTATGGGTATAAATAAGTGGCATTCTCACCTCATTTAGCACACACTTCTTCTCTGCATCATTACACTACTCCATTCTACTATATTTTCATTAAGAGATTCTTATTTTGTTGAGAGTGATTGTGAGGAAGCTTTAGTGAGAGAAATTGAGAGGCATTTGTTGTTAGGTTGATTTTAAGAGGGGTTCAAGCTTGAGATCTAGTGAGTCAATTGGAATAAGTGATTACTAGGCATGAGATTCTATTCTCTCCATGTTTTATCTTTTATCTGAAATATTGATTGCCTCGTATGTTTAAATTAGAAATTGCATTAGTTTTCTTGAAATAGAGTACAATCTATTTGGTTGTAGGAAAGGAAAAGTCTTATTGTTATGATTTCATTATGAGTGTTTGTAATTACTCCATATTAAGGAGTGTTTGATTATCATCTATAGTATTATAGACTAGGATTGATGGAAATGGAATAATTTTTTAAGTTATTTTATGCAATGTTAAATTGTAGACTTAGAAAGCTCACATGTTATACCTGGGATTAGAATATCCATTGAAGGGGGTAACTTATGTTTTTCCTTATGATTTAATGGTAGAGATACCATTGTGTTTTGAGAAAATGAATAGGTTATTTATTTGGTTAATGACTACCTATTGAAGGAAATTACCTATGCTTAGTATACAATGGCCTAATGTCAAATTGAGCTAGATTAGTGTATGTGAATAGGATAACTATCACTCAGAGTACTGAGTGAGAATACTTTGGCCAAAGTAGTGTGATTTGCTTGGATCCATTATCAATTCACCATGTTCCTTTTATGCATGATAGTTTAGGATTGTAGTGTCTACAAGTTCTAGTTATGTAGGGCACAACACTAAACTCAATGTGATTTTCATTATGAGGTTACTCCACCAATCTCTTCATCAAAGGGTAGGTCCTCTATCAAATGGTAGATGTGTGGGAGACTGCACTTGAGTTAGTGGTTGGTGGAAAAGCACTTGAGTGATGCTTCTCCTCCTTAATTGGTGATCAAGATTTGAAAGGATATTGTTGGACCATCTATATCTATTGCTTTGAAGCTCAGTTGAGCTATGTATGTACTTTGTATACAATCATTGGAGAAATTGCAACATGTGGAATATTATATTGGAATTGAAATCAAAATTTGGAGTTTTTTGTGTCATCTATGTTCATTTGTTCTCTTTTGGAAAATAATTTTTTTATAGCAATGGTTAAGAAACATAGTTTATCTACTTGAAAGTGAAAGCTTAGAAAATTTACTTGTGTGAACAATTGGCATGTTACAGATTGTAAGGATATAAACGAAAAAATTATTGTAGATCAATTAGTAGATGCACCTTTAGATGTGAATAATCCCCTTATTTCATAATTTCTAGATGAGGGGTGGGTGTAGGATCATGAAGGTCCAAAAAGTGGTGATATGAAAAAAAAGTGGTTGATGACTTTTTTAATCCAAATTTGATGAAACGAAATAGGTTTATAAATAAAATTTTCATATTTCCAAAAATATAAAATATGTCTTATTTTGAATTAAATTGATAATTATTATTGATTTTCTACATACATTCTACCTAAAGTCTTGATTGATAGGCCGATTGAAAAACACCTATAATTCTTAAATGATTTCACATTTTTTCAATCCAAAAGATGTGACATATCCTATGCTCCCCATATTATAAGATAAAAAAAATAAAAAAAATTAATTTCATAAATTTTTGACCAAGTTATGATGGTTAGACAAACAAGTTTTAATATTTTTAAAAAATTATAATAAAAAAATCATAACTAATTATTTACTTGCAAAACTTTTTTTTTTTAAAATGCAGCACATCCAAGCATGTGTCCTCTACTTATATTGAAAGTTTAAAAAATATATATTAATTTTTGTTTGTACTTAGGTTGGTCAGACATACACTTTCTTTTTATGTTTTCCTGAAAATTTACTAATACTACATTGAAATTTCAAATTTTCAACAAATAGATTTACTTTTTTCCAAAAAAACAATATTATCTTAGAAACTACATCCAATTTTCTACAATTTTTTTCTTACATATTGTTCAAATTACATTAAAAACTTATTCAATTTTTTTTGTCAAGTTTCCCAACTCTATTTTTTGAATTTTCATTGCCACTTAAGGGCCTAGTTTGGACCTACATGATCCTGCACTGAGCCTGAGACAATTTTTAACATTAACTTTTCATTACTTTCAAGGTTATTTTTTGATGGCTCCCACATGCAACATTTATCTGGGGATAGAATTAAATTTTTACTCCATAAGGTGACTATATTCTAAAATCATATATACTTTCTTTCTCTTGCACAAATAACATTGTAGTGTATGAAGCTTTAATCACTAGCCTTAGAGTGGAAATTAAATAGAAAATAAAGGAACTTCATATTTACACAGATTCACAATTGGTTATAAGATTTCAAATTTTTTTGAGGTATTAGAATATTTCTAAATGTTCAAACTACCCTATAGTGACTTGTCCAATTGCACCTCGACTTTCTACATCTTAACCCTTTAGATATCTCTTTCCCCTATCACCTAGGCATGCTATCCCTATATTTTATCTAATTTGGCTCATAGCTCATCTCTCTATATGGTCACCTAAGTAGCCTATGTGTATAGGCTATCCCTCTCAGCCCTAACTTGATCCCTATCTCCTTAGGCCCTTTCCAACTATCTTCGATCCAAATCCCTCTTGGATCATGCAATCACCACTAACACATATGTATCCTCCTCCTCCCCTCTCTATGCATTACACTTAACCTATATTTGTGGTGGTCTCTGGCCCCACATTGGCTAATCCTCCCCCCTTGTCAAACCTATCCATCTTTATCATCATCATGTGGCTACTATGCTACAACACATACAGCTAGCTAGATCTCTTTGCTCTCTCACCCATCTACCACTGTATCATCCAATGAGTGGCTATCCAACCATCTTCTTAGGTTTTGTCAATCTAACATGCCTATGATTTTCCCACCAAGTTTCATACTTTGGTGTCATCTTACCATCTATCACATCTACTTGTAGATATTAGGCTAGTGGGGTAAGTCCCTCAAACTATGTGATGGTTGTCTCTTTAGTAATCATGTCTCCCAACATCAACTACTCTCTATGTCCTTGAAAATAGTATCTCTCCTATGGGCACTCCTTTCCTCTATTTGAACCACCACAACACCCACTCTAGAATGTATCTCCCAATGATGTGTATAGTCATTCCAACCATACATTTCCTCTATCAATGATATGGAATCTACTCAACATCCCCATCCTAGGTCATTCACTCAATCCATGATCACTAAATGAAATCATTAAGGCCGTCATCTATCTCTCACCACTAATACCATAGGTTTCCCATATTGGTGTATGTCATTAACTCCTACATACATGTAAACATATGATACTCCTACTCCTCACACTCTTTATGTGACTACTCTCACCAGAACCA
This sequence comes from Sequoia sempervirens, assembly GCA_007258455.2. NCBI lineage: Eukaryota > Viridiplantae > Streptophyta > Pinopsida > Cupressales > Cupressaceae > Sequoia > Sequoia sempervirens. The sequence continues at coordinate 368,600,113 of VDFB02058242.1, read as the reverse complement.
TATGCTTCCATACCCATACATGTAGCAAGGTCACCTCATAGGCTTGAATCACTCCATATCAATACATGACTTGGTGTGTGTCATGGTATAGATGTGTGAAAATGTATGGTCCCCATGTGTAGACAGTCCCCTATTGCATCATCCTCTTCAACACCCACCCCTAGCTAGTGGAAAATCCTTGATATCTCCTATCACATACTCGCATCCCTATAATAATCTCTTCCACTGCCAAAGGAATTGGTTCAAATAGACCCAAGCATAGTAGATATCCATCTCTCTATCCTTGAACCCCAAGTCATCTATCAATAAGAATTGGATAAGTTCGCTCTCTTTGTAATATATATCATAGATAACTCTCTCTATGGATAAGAATTTAAATTATCCTCTAGATATCCTATAGTGTGATGGTATCCTCACCAATAAGAAGCATAAAATCATTATGGTCATTGTGCCATCTCTCAACCAATGTAGTCATCATGGCTCTATGGGACCTTATCTTTCGCATTTGTGCAACATTACATAGCCCCACCACTTCGAGGAATGCCTCATCCATCTTAATCAACTCTAGTCTTAGCTACATGGTCATGGGTGTCTCTCTCATGACTATAGTCTCTCTCCATCCTCTTGCATTAATCATTCATATGTCAATATCATTTTACATAAAAACATAAAAAATAAAACAATTTCATTTTGTCTTGCTCCAATCCTAGTCAATTGTGTATATCCTTGCTAATTGCACTATGTTTCCACTCATTCGCACCTCATTATCCCATTTTCACTACCTTCTTTTTTGTTTTTGCTTCATTTAAAATTGTGTAGCTTTATCACTCATTCATGCTATGTTTCTTTGTATTTTCCTAGAATTTCCATTGGTGCCACATTTTTAACTGATGCACCATGTTTCTAGCTGTATAGGAGAGAATTTTCACCCCTTATGCAAATTCCCCTTTTACACTTCTCCACCTTAGAAAACCAAATCCGAAGGAGAAATTCCACATTAGAAAACTTCCTTCATTCCACTTGGCATCTATTTTTTTGTTTTGGTAGAAGAATAACCATCGAGGATGCCTATGTGATGCACAAATGTCCGTGTGGCATACTTATGTCCCTAAAAAATTCCTACATCTAAAGTTTGCAGAGGCATTACACTTCCTATTGGGAATGATTTGTAATGTCCCTCTTCAACCAACCGACCCAAAAAATTCCTTGTTCTTGCTCATCCTTCCTTCAAATTGATCCATTTTCACTTCATTTCATCCTCTGACAATCTCTCTTCACAAGCTCTTTCACTCTCTAAGCATTCTAGCAATCACTTCTTGCATTCTCAAGCATTCTCAGCTTTCGTTTCACCCTTAAGCAACACTTTAACACTCCATAGGAGCAACAACAACAATCCATCAACTCTATAGAGCAAGTGTAGAACAAACCATTGCAATAGGGACTTGAGTACTCTTTTCTCTTCCATTAGCTAGTGAGCTCTTTGTGGAGGTGGTAAGCATTTTCACTCCTCTCCTTTACAATTTGGTTGAGTAGAACTTTACTATTTTGTAGTGTATATTGTGTTCTCTACTTTATTTTCTCCTTTACCATACATTTCTCTATCATTGCTATCTTGGTTTTCCATGGAGGTGAAAACACCAAAATGGGTGTGTGCCTAAGGCAAATCCCTATATAGCCACCAACAATTTTCCATCTTTCCTATGTGTATGTGGACGTGCATTTGGAGCTAGTTGGAAAATAGGCTCTTTTGTGAGATTATCTTCGTCACCTTAGCTTTAATATATTTACTTTATCACATTCATATGTATCACTCTTAATTCATAGTTGTATTTTGTTCCCTTAGAAATCACTAGCTAGGTTGTTAGCTTGTTTTGTGGAGGTTCTTACTATGTTTTTGATTCTTTGGTCATATGGATGCTAGTGCACATGAGAGACACCAATATGCAGCACTATCATCTTGGAACCACGCTTCCATCCTTAGGAAGAGAGTTACCTAAGGTATAGTGCTTAACCAAAAAATTAGACCGCCTAGCCCCATTCTAGATTTCAGGTCTGTAGAGTGATTGAAGGAACTCATAGTCCTCATCATTCTCATCCCTCCTTCGAAACATTCCTTTAGAGTGAGGTAAGTTATGGAAGCCTTCCGCTCTTGGATCTCTGTGACATGCCTTGAACATGGTTGGTACCCCTATCTTACATTTTTGGTGAACCTAACGTGAACCAATGTCTATTCATTCATTGATGTTGAGGCTTTTCCCTTGTACCTTTCAATTATTGTGCTCCTGAGTGTTGTGAATGTTTATGAGCATCACAACCTAGTCCACAAAATTTGGGTATATTGTTAGGAGAAGTATACGAAACCTTCTAATGGAAAGGACAAAGGTCACTACTAGTTTCTCTACAGGCCTTTTTGTTGGTTATGTTGTTGGTCTTGTTGTATAGGAGTAGTTGTCGAGGGGAGAGGTAGGGATCTCTGATGAGACTGACCAAATCCCCACTCCTCCTATGTCTCCTACACCATCGTCGGTAGATGAGTATGAGGCTATTCATATTCCTTCAGAATATGTCTCCGCCCTTAGTAAAGGGTTGGGGAACTTAGAAAATCACTTGGAAAGAAACCCAAATATGGCCAGGGCCGCTTAGGTCATTAGTGAGTCAAATTATATGGTTGGAAAAGATCAAATAGGAATAGAACTCCTGGCTAGTCTTTCTAGTCTAACTGAAGCATGTTCCCCTCCAAACAATCCTAACATTATACAAGGGTCCACTTTCGAAGATCATGAGAGACAGCTTGGAATGTTGATGCCTCCCATGTCTATCTACATAGATGATGTTGTACCCTCGATCAACATCCCCTCTTCCTCCGAGAGATCTACAACTATCAAAGTGAACAAGATCCCCTTGGGTTTTAGCTTCACCCCTCCTGTCACCTATAGAGATTTTTTTGGGATGAGTGGTAGAGGCTTTGGTAGCAACAATGGCTTCAACAATGGAAATGCAAATAGTAGAGGCATTTCTAGTGGAGGCCATGGTGGTGGTTTTGGAAGTGGAGTTGGCTCCAACAAAGGCCCTACTAGTGGTGGTGGCTCTAGTAGTGGTTTTGGTAGTGGTCACAACCATAGTTCTGGTGGTGGCTCTGGAGGAGATTCCATTGGCCCTATGTCTTCTAATGACCCTATTCTGAACACTCTTCTTTAGAATATGGGTAAGATGTAGAGCCAGTTGGCAAGTCTCTCCCAAGTCTCTGCCCAGCCTATCTTTCAACCCTTCTTCTAGCATATCCCGTTGTCGGTAGAAATTTTGAACTCTCCATTCCCTCAAGGAATGGAGATTCCTAAATTCAAAAAATATGGTGGCATAGGGGACCCACAGACGCATGTGTCTACCTTTAACACCTTGTGCATAGATTTTTTCCATCATGATGCATTGATGGAAAAACTATTCCTTCTCGATCTCTCAAGGATAAAGCACTCAAAGGGTATTGTTCCTTGCCTGATAATTCCATTTTCTCTTTTGATCAACTTGTAAATCAATTCCTACGATAATTCCAAGCCAACATCAGACTAAAGATGACCTTTCTAGATTTCATCTAATCCAAACAAAGTGATAATGAAAAGATTACTGATTTTATAGCATGATATCAAGTACTTTTCTCACAAATCTCATATCCCCTGCCCGATTCTAACATGCAGAAGTTGTTCATAGGGAACCTGCAAAGGCCTTGGCAATAAAATTTTTCCCTTATGAAATATCCTTCTTTCATGCATTTGTGTGTATCCCTATGAGAGTATCAACATATGGTAGTTCAGTTCAGAGGATCCTCCTTGTGTTCGCATTCTAAAGGAAAATCCATCATATCGATCTATGTGAAAGGTAAGGCTATTTCAAATGTAGTAACCACTATGGATGACAACGGCCTCAAACACAACCAAAATTTCACAAAGTTAGCAAAATCTTATTCTTCCATCTTGCAAAAGTTGTTGAAGGATAAGATCATAACCTTGCAAAAACCTAAGCCTCTTAGGGATCCTTAGCCTAGTTGGTATGATGAAAATACCTACTATGAGTACCATCGACTTAACAAACATGATACCAAACATTGTATGCACCTTTGTCATGAGATATAAGATTGCATCAAGGATTGTACTATTTGTCTCGATGGAAGCAAACAAAATACAAATAAATCAGTGTGAAAGAGAATGGTAAACTGCAGATATACACGGACTCGTTTCCATCACACTCTACCAACATGATGATGCAGAGAATCTACTAACTTTAAGGGTTCTTAAGACCCCAAAACACAACTTGAGAAGATCATTGAACAAACACCAAAATTTACTTGTTTGCAACTTGATTCCAAAGAGGCTCAAAGACACCAAAAAGTGGAACTATGATCCAAAACACTTAGTGAACTCATAAAATACCTTAAAAATTATATTTTAGATAGGAACAAACCAAAACATTCTCTTATAACACTATTTCACTATTTTCTCAGCTACTTGCACCAAAAGACTAAAATTGCTTGTAGTAGTCCTCAGAGAAAAAACCAGTCATAACCCTTCAAAGAGATGGATTTACCTAAAAATAAATATAAATTCTAGGACCCATTATAGCCTTTTACAACATAATTCAAACTCAAATGGAGCTATTTTGTAAAGATCAACCTTAAACATGACTGTACTACAAAAAGAAGGCTCAATTAGGCCTATTTAACAAAACAAGTTCCATAAAATCACTCCACAACATCAAATAACCCTGGAAAGTATTTTATTGGGTTATAAAAATATAGAATCAAGAATTTTTTGATCACTTAAACCCTTCCAAAGGTCATAAAGTACAAACCCTTGTTCTAGGCTTAACCATGCTCACTTAATGAGGGTTTGTTGAAAGTATGCATACTCAACCTCCAAACACCTTGTAAATGCTTCAAACACCTTGCAACATTCCTACACATGGTAAATAAACTAATTCCATCCTTAAACACTTCAGTTTCATCAAAACCCTACTTGTAGCCATCATCTTTAACCCAAAAATCAATGAAAATCATTGAGGACAACAAGGAAACTAGTGTAATATGACTTCCCCTATATCTAAAAACCCACTTAAATCGAAAAAAACTTAGTTTAACCCCTTCCACAAATCTACCAAGCCTCCATCAGAGGAATGGTTTTTTACTACTCATTAGATTTTCAAAACCCTTGAATTGAGGGTTTCAAACTAGTTTATAAAAGAAAACCCAAACTAGACCTTAAACTCAACAAGATTCCCTCAAATCAAATTTATTTAAATAATTACACACTATACTGTCAAAAATAACAAATATTAAGGCTAGAAGTTGCTATACAGGTCGTACAACAATTGAAAATAATAGAAAAAAATGTTGTTTCTGCTAAACAAAGTACTTTTATTCCAAAATTTGTTTCAAAATGCAATCCTTAATGCTTTTCTCACCCTTAGAATGCTCTTCAAAGATGTTTACAATAATTATAATAATTGTCCTTTCATCTTCAACTGACCCAATAACTCTTTTTACAAAGATGACTTCATCTTCCACTTTTGTGCTTTTAGTTTTGCAATTTTACATTTTTGGCAACAAAAAGACATTTTTTGCAACATTTGATAACTTGACCTCATCATCACCTAGAAACCTAATTTGATGACTCAAATACATTTGAAATTTCCCTTTTACATGATGAAGTTTCAAATTTTAAAATATTTCCTATTGGAGGCATAACACCATTAGGTGCTCTTGCACCACATGATTATCAATCCCACAGATTATGTCAGTTGTCACTTAGCTCGAGGCTTATGTTAACATGGTCACGGTTACTCCTACCACACAACCTATGCCTAGTTCCCTAGGTGTGACATTTACTTCACAAGACTTTCCCTTAAATAACAAGACCTCTCCCCTATATATTCTCACTCGCCTCAATGGCAACATTGTGATAAGAATCTTAGTAGACCCCACTAGTCAAGTGAATGTTATTATAGAAGAGACATTGTGGCTTAAAAAATTACATAGAAAAGAGTATGAAGAAAAAAAATATACCATATTTACACATGATGTTCTTTGTATTAAACCATATGGCTCAATAATTTTTTTTCCTAGTTGGGCCTAGGGTTGTTGACACAATTTTCAATGTCATCCTAGAGTCATATTTGTTCAAGATGAAGCTAGGAATACCCTAGCTAGCTTCCACGAATGGAATCACCTCCATTATTCATAAATGTTTAAAGTTCTCCCATGAATGTGTTGTGCACATAGTGCATGACAATGAATACCAATCTCTGGTGTCCCATGGGGGATATTCATTAGACCATTTTTGGCCCACCCTGGTTGGTCTGCTTCCTCCAAGAAGGGACCTACTTTACAAGAACCATGTGAAGTATAAGACCAGGGACAAGGGATAGCCAAAATTGGGTCTTCCTATAGCACAACCAACTTCCTCCTCTTCCAAAAAAGGAAAGAAGAAGCTTGCCTCCTCTCAAGCTAACTCATCTACTCCCCTTTCTTGGGAGGAGTATTGGATGAGAAAGCTTGGCCTTTATCCATTAAGTCCAATGATACCTCCTTGGTGTAGGCCCAAGATCAAGATATCAGATTTCCCTACTAAGCTTCCAAGGCCTTGGTATTATTTGTCTAGAAGAAAGAAAGGTTCCTAAAGAGAATCCTCTACACGGCCTCCTACTACTTCTACTCCCAAAGCAGTAAACAGGAAGGGGCCCACCATTGAGGCACTCAAGATGACTCCCCCTATTTTTTCTAAACCTGCCCCTCCTACTCATGTTTAGGAGTTTGTTCCTCCACTAGAAACGACTGTAGTGGACACTCCCATGGCCAAGTATGAGTCTTTTGTTCCTTCGTAACCTTTGGCCTCCAATTTGAAGAGTTGTAGAAACCACCTTGTGCATGAGTGTAAGCATCAATGAAAGGCTCTTGCAACTAAGAAAACCACTTTATAGAGAAAGGAAGAGGAATCAACCACCCCTGTATCAGGGCCTCCTACCGCATCCTCCTCTTTCCTCCCCTCTACTTTTGTCCAATCTATTTCAATCTCAGTTTTGGCTTCCAGTATGAGTATGAATCTACCTAACTTCAAAAAGGTGTAGGTGTTCATCGCTCTTTCAATGGAGCAGCCCTTGTTGATGTTCCTTTAAAATTTCCCTCCTTTCCCTAGGCCCATAGATATGTTGAACACTTTAGTGGTATTTGTTGCAGTTTTCTCCTCCTCTTCCTTTGCACCTCTCACCTTGTCGATAGGGAGTTCACATCCCTCGACAAAGCAAAAGGTGGAGGGTAGTCCTTCCAACAATAGAGGATGCAAGGCAAGCCCACCTTCTTTGAAAGGTGGTCTTGTGCTGATTTGTTATGTCTTAGTGATAGAACTAGTCCTTACTTCCCCCGAGTTCATCACCGCTCCTGAATCCTTCAGTGAGCCTAGTGGTGAATCTTGGGCGTAGCCTTCTCCATTCATTGAAGTTAAACATGGCACTCCTATAAAGTGCATGTTTAACTCTCTGGATGAAGTTTCGGCCTTGTTAGCGATCTTCACAAAGTCCTTGACCTAGTTAGGTCCACAAGAGCTCAGTGGAGAGGACCTTGTGGGGCCCTCTTCCTTAGCCCTTGTTGCGAGAGGGTTGAAAGCTCATCCTCTTAACATTCCACCACTGCAGGCTCATCCTCCTTCCCCCTACGATGATCTAGAGTGGTTCATCAGTGTTAGGGGAGGCCCCTTCTTTATCTTTAGATTATATGAGTGTGTGTGTTGTGATATGTTCCCCCGTGATCATGCTATGTGTTCATAGATGACCCTTGTCACCCTTTTTGGTGCTTGGATATAGGTGTGGTTTTTGAGTTGTAAACCTTATTCTATGTGTATCATCATTCTTCCATATTAGTGATTGATTTTTGATAAATTGGGGATGATGCAAAGTGTTGGGGGAATTTAGGCTTCCCTTCCATGTTGACCCAACTTTTTATTTTTACTTTGTCTTCCCATGCATTTTTCACATGGTCTGATATAGCAGGGGGTTGATGATAGTTCATTTTACATAGTATTATTATATTTACATATATATTTATGAGTAGTTTTGACCACAAAATATCATATCACCCCTGTGCCCTTTGTTAGTAATGTTTCTTTTAGCTTATCTTTTATCTTTCTCTCTTATTTTCTTGAGTTATCCCTTTCATGCGTGAAAATGCCACTTCTATAACATTTTGATTTTTAGAAAATGCATATGTTTCCAATGAATATTTTCTTGAGAATCTTCACAAATATTTTCAAAAAATTGCATTCTCAACTTGAAACCCTAACATAACGTGTTTCCTTCATCATGGGTTCATAAAGAAAAAAATTGAGAACATTTCCTTCAAGGTAGGAGTAGCTTTGACCTTCCCCTCACAAGAGGGCATTTTCTTCCTTTCAAATTCCTTGATGAAGTGAACATATTTCAAAAGGATTCCTTCATGATGAATCGAATTGAGAAAGAAAGATCTCTTTTGTACTTTCAAATAGTGCATCCCTTGAGTGGACCCCTTCTTTACGTTGGGTTCCCGAGGGACCCCTTTGAAAGTTTTCCAACTTGTTGGTGGTCTACATGACTGACCACTTATTTTCCTGGATGGTCACTTTTTGACATGTTCTATCTATGAGTAAACATGTCACTTTACAGGTGCACTTGTAAAGCTGCATTCCAACTCTACGGAGTCCCCTTCCCCGGGTTTCCTCCATGTGAGAGATCCTGGGGATACCTCCCTACAGGTATGTGGGTCTATAGGGTGCTTCTTCTAAGCTTCTTCCATGTGATAGATCTTAGGGGTAGCAGGTATGTGGGTCTATAGGGTGCTTCTTCTAAGCTTCTTCCATGTGATAGATCTTAGGGGTAGCTCCCCTACAGGTCTATGGGTCTATAGGGCACCTTTTTTGGGTTTCCTTTATGTGAGAGATCTTGGAGGACACCTTCCTTGTAAGTCTGTGGGCCTGTAGGGTGTTTTCTTGGGGTTTCCTTCATATGAGAGATCTTAGAGGACACCTTGCAGGTTTGCTGGTTTGTAAGGAACTTTTTTGTGTTTCCTCCATATGAGAGATCTTGGAAGACACCTTCCTTGCAGGTCAGCAAGTCTGTAAGGCACTTTTATGGGTTTCCTCCAAGTGAGAGATCTTGGAGGAAACATTTCTTGTAGGTTTGCAGGCCCATAAGGTGCTTACCTCTTGGGGCTTCCTTCATGTGAGAGATATTAGGGCTTGCCTCCTTGCAGGTCTGTGGGCCCATAAGATGCTTTCATTCTACACCTTCATAGTTCTAAGAGGCTATGAAGTTCTTTGCCTACCCTGCACTTTCGAGCTCGCTAGATTGCAATCTTCTTCCTTGACAGTTCAGGTATAAATTTATAACCCTATTCACTCTTCGATCTACTTTACCAAAGAACTCATCAGTATTCATGCACTAAAGTGGGGGAAAAATGTATAGCATCGAATTTGTACCCCTTACAAAAATTCCCCTTTTACACTTCCTCACCTTAGAAAACCAAATCTGAAGGAAAAATTCCACATCAACAAGCTACGTTCATTCCACTTGGCATCTATTTTTTTTTGTTGATAGAAGAATAACCATTGGGGATGCCCACATGGTGCGTAGGCATCTATGTGGTGCACTTACATCCCTGACAGATTCCTACATCTGAAGTTGGAAGAGGCGTTACACTTCCTATTGGGAACAATTTATAATGTCCCTCTTTGACCAACCGACCCGAAAATGACTTATTATTTCTCATCCTTCTTTTAAATTGATCCATTCTCACTTCATTTCATCCTTTGGAAATATCTCTTCACAAGCTCTTGGACTCTCTAAGCATTCTAGCAATCACTTCTTGCGTTCTCAAACATTCTCAGCTTTCATTTCACCCTCAAGCAACACTTTAACACTTCATAGCAACAACAATAACACTCCATCAACTCTATAGAGCAAGTGTGGAAAAAACCATTGTAGCATGGGCTTGAGTTCTCTTTTCTCCTCCATTAGCTAGTAAGCTCTTGGTGGAGGTGGTAATAATTTTCACTCCTCTCCTTTACGATTTGGTTGAGTAGCACTTTACAGTTTTGTAGTGTTTATTGTGTTCTCTACTTTCTTTTCTCCTTTATCATACATTTCTCTATCGTTACTATCGTGTATGTCTGTGGAGGTGGAAACACCAAAATAGGGGTCTGACTAAGGAAGACCCCTATACAACACCCAACAATTTTCCCTCTTTCTTGTGTGTAGGTGGACATGCTTTTGGTGCTAGGTGGAGAATAAGATCTTTTGTGAGATTATCTTCCTCACCTTAGCTTTAATATATTTAATTTATCGCATTTTTTTGTATATCTCTTACTTCATAGTTCTATTTTTTCCCTTAGAAATCACTAGCTATGTCATCAACTTGTTTTTTGGTAGTTCTTACTATGTTTTTGGTCCTCTAGTCATACAAAAAACAACACACCTAAGAGATTCCATCACACCACACTATCATCTTGGAACCACGCTTCTGTCCTTGGGTAGAGAGTTACCTGAGGTATAATGTTTAACCTAAAAACCAGCTCGCCTAGCCCCATTTTGGATTTTGAGTTTGCAAAGTGATTGAAGGACCTCATAGTCCTCATAATTATCATCCCTCCTCCAAAACATTCCTTTAGAGTGAGGTAACTTAGGGAAGCCTTCTAATCTTAGCTCTTTGTGACCTAGGGCCTTCAACATGGTTGGTCCCCCTCTCTTAAACTAGCCATTTTCCCCTTGTTACTAGATTTTTAGCTTTAACATTCATTTACACTATTGGTTGTTTTCTAAGAACCAAGCTGGTCTTCATAATTACCTATGGTATTTTCCATTTCAAATAATTAGAAATCTGAAGGGGTTGGCCAATGAATGAGTAAAAGATGCAAAACTTTCACTATTGTACATTGGGCTCTATGAAATATGGGAAGGTCATCCCACAATGTATACTCAAGAATTTATGCAACTAATATTGAAATACATTTTAAATAATAGATAATTCTCATATAAACACTCAACAATGTAATTCCTCGAAAAGGTTGGCAACTCTTTTAGCAATACACTACACTTGCAGCATGAGAAAAGAGAAACTCAACGTAACTATAGTGGTAATTCATTTGAAAGATTTGTAAATAAAGAATGATTTGTTGATGGATTAACACAAAAATTGAATTATGAATACCCTTCCTAAACCAATGCCTTATCATAAACACGGAATCAATATTAAACTATGCAACTGGATAACAACTCAACACATAGCAACATCCAAGCTTTAGAAACACTGCATTACAACACTTCCTCATTGCATTCCCAACCACCACTTCTTAAGAATATACTAATACTTAATTCATCTGAGCTAACAATCCCACTCAAGCATTTACATTAATTCATTGAACTAACTAGCAAAAATTAAATTACACATCCACTAAGTAGCAATGGAGATGAACAAAATAATACTTGATTATATTTATTCATAACTCATAGAACAGGTACAAAGGAGAGAAAATGGCAATGAAATTATCACCATTCTATATTGTATTTTTCCATCTTGATATCAAAATTACATATGCTACTATAGACTTAGAACATAAGACAAAACTAAAAATATGCTCGATATTCTTTCTACAATTCACTATGTTAATTGCAATTCAACAAATCCCTGCTTTATGGCCTTCAATTCCTTCTTATAGACACAAAAGAGGAAAACAAGCTTCGAGCTAGAAATTACATGTCACTATTTTATTGGGCCACTATAACATATATTCCTTTTTTAGTTACATTTGAGTTCTCAGGTGGTGGGAAGATGTATGAGACAAAAATAGTCCTCATTCGTTGTTGGAGATCCGATCTCAACTTCAAAAGGAATCACTTGTTTGTTACAATAGCAACCAAATATCTTCCATGTGATCAAAAAGTGTTTTCCTCGTGCATATCCAGTCAACAAAATTTAAAAATAAAGAAAAAGAAAAAAAAGTGATATATCCACATCAGGATTTGTGCCACCTTTCTAATGTTCAGGAGGAAACATCTTTTGCAATACTTTAACAAAATCCTAATCAAAAGTATTTTTAGGCTATGCATTTTTTTCCCTCCTATCCATTATTCACCATATCCATTATTATCCCCCTACAAGCTCATTCAATATATTTCTCCAACCAAGTGATGTATTCCTCTTCGCTAGGCCACTTCACATCCAATAAACTCTACACCTTTGTACTATGTTGGATAAATCTTGCATCAATTAAGGCTTTGGCCTCTCTAATAAAAGTATCCATTTTTGTTTCAACCTCCACCACCATGTCAACATTTGAATTCAACATGGTGTAATCAACCATAGTTAATGGAATCCTAGTTGATGTGATCATCTCTACCAAATCATTCCTCCATGTGTGAGATGGGGTTAGAAATCAAATAGAATAGAGAAAGTGACAGCCAACACTTCTAAACTATTAACCTCATCCAAACAAGAGAAAACAATGAAAGCATAAGGAAAATAAAACATCAAATCAACATACTCCCCATACTTGAACTTGAATCACTTCTCTTGCTCTCCTTCTTCTTGTTATGCAACTTTTCCCTCATATTTGTTGAAATACTTGTGCAAAACCTACAAATGGTAGCAAGAAAGTTGGAGAAAATTAGTTGTTAAGCTAAAAATGGAGAAGGAAGGTTGCTTTTATAGGCAACCCTTCGAATGAACGGTTGGGATTAATTCTCTAGAAGGATTCCAAGATCAATGGTCTAGAATTGATGCACCAAGAATATGCTATTCTTGGAGGAATCATGATAGAAAGACATGCAGGGACATGCAGGCTATGACATGAAATAAATGTTATGACAAGGGATCTTTGATCAAGTGGAGGTGCATAAATAATTTATTCAAAATGGAGGAAAATGACAAGTGGCAAATAAATAATTTATCCAAATTATTTATTTAGATAAAATGACAAAAGGAGCATTTAATTAAATTAATCAATTTAATTAAATGGGGAGGTGGAAATTAGACATGGATAATTAATTTGAATTATTTATCCAAAAAAGAGGAATGAAACACAATTAAATAATTTTGACAATTATTTAATTATAAAAGGTCAAATAATGATTATTATTATTATCTGACTATAGATGAAAGATAAATAATTAAATAAAAAATGATTTATTTAATTATTGAAGAAAGGGATATATTAGCGACAATTAAATAATTTTAATTGATCAAGATAGAATAAAGATGAGAAGGTGAATTAATTAAATAATTAAAAATTATTTAATTAATAGAGGAATGCGGTCAAACTTAATTGAATAATTAAAATTATTCAATTATCGAAGGATAACAACCAAGAAAAATGATGCTTGTAGATTTAGGACATTTTTTAGTGTCTACATTTTTCCCCTCTTTGACATAATGCAGTTCATTGCATTGTGTCAAAGAAATTTAATTGTGAAATATGCCCCAATGGCCAGAGGGTAAGGGTATGCCCCAATGAAAGAAGAATGACGAGGAGGATTGTGTATGCCCCCTTGAGAGGACAGGTGAGTTCAAAGAACACGAACGTGCTCTTGAAATTGATGATAAGACTTAGAGGATGAAGAATAGAAGAAATGTTAACTTGGAAGGTGATGGATATTAGCATGGAAGAGAAAGGAGGATGAAGATGGAAAGCTAGATGAGAAATGATAAGGGAACCAAATTTCATGCTTACATTTTATATTTATCATCATTGGGCAGATTATTATAATGGCCAACAAACATCATGATATGAGATAGACCAAGGTGTGCAAGGTTGTACCATCATGTGAGACAAGCAGTCGCATACAAGGATGATCATGAATCATACTAAGAGAGGTCCATTGCCCCATTCTTTTTGTCATAATCAACCACAAATAGTAAAGACAGACAATACAAATCATGAAACATCATTGCTCGTCTAAATCCTATTGTTAGGACATCCTCGAGGAGCTAGCATCATGATTGCCAAAAGACAAAAAAACCATCACAAAATTAAATGCCAAGTGCTTGCCAAGTGTCTGAATGTCAAAATGTCAAGTTTGTCAAGTTTGTCAAGTGTGGTGGAATGTCGGATGTCTTGGTGTCAAAATGTTAGGGTTGACGATATGAAGATGCCAGATTGGTGTCAAGTTTAGGAAGGACACATCCTAAATGATGTCAAGATGTGAGATTCAGAAAGGACACATTCTGAATGAAGTCAATGCCAAAGTGATACCAAATTTGGGAAGGACACATCTCGAATGAAGTCAATTTCAAGATGTCAAATTGATGTTAAGTTTAGGAAGGAAACATCTTGAACAATGTCAGTGTTAAGATGCCAAATTGATGTCAAGTTTGGGAAGGACACATCCCAAACAATGTCAATGTCAAGATGTAAAATTCAGGAAGGATACATTCTGAATAACATTGATGCCAAAGTGCCAAGTTAATATCAAGATTCAGGAAGGACACATCCTAAATGATGTTGATGCCACGATGTCGGATTCAGGAAGGACACATCCTGAATAATGTCGATGTCAAGAGGAACATATCTCTAATGTCATGAGAATCCTCAAAATTCTAGATGACTGTGATGATGCATAAGAAGGACACATCGTAGGGCATGATTAAATGGCGAGCTACCCTTCAGAAGGACACATCTAAAGAGTAAGCAAGATTTGACTAGTTTGACTAAGTTTGACCAATTTTGATATGCCAAGATGATTGTCATGCTTGATTGACATATTGTAGAAGTTCGCTTGGGTAGATTGGTTGTTCCAATTTTGACAAAGATCATGATAAAATTAAAGACTATTTCATGTGTGTGAGAAAATTGTGCAATGAACCCTAATGGACTGACCTAGTGTGGCCTCAGGGGCTTGAAGATGAGCCTTGCCTACGTAGCAAATGCGCAGAGACAATGTAGTTCAGACAATGACAAAGACTAATCAAGAATTGAATTGGCGTGACTGTTTTGGACTGACATGACTCTAGTTTTTGGAATTTTTGTGTTTTCTTCAGGACATTTTTTGATTTTTAGGTCTTTTTTCAGGACATTTTTTTATTTTTAGGTCTTTCTTTAGGACATTTTTTTATTTTTAGGTCTTTTTTAGGACATTTTATGATTTTTAGGTCTTTTTTGAAGACATTTTATGATTTTTAAGTATTTTTTCAAGACATTTTTTAATTTTTAGGTCTTTTTTTGGAAGTTTTTTGATTTTTAGGTCTCTTTGAATGATTTAAGAGAATAATGACAAATGCATGTGACTAATGCATACACATGAGAATCCAAGGACAAACATGATTGTGCCCCTAGTCAAGCTGAATACCAATTGATAGGTGATGACAATGTTGTTTGACATGGGAAGGACGCATTCCGAAACAACGTGAGGATAACAATCATGTGACGAAAGTATCGAGGTCTACAGCCAGGCCAAAAAAAAATTCAAGTAATGTTTTGGATAATGTGCTTGTATGGATGAAACTCATTGCATTTGGAATGACTTGGTTAGGACTAGAAGGGATGATGAAGTATCCTTAGACTGTTTGACGAGGGAAAGTCAAGATAAGTGACCTACATGAAAGGGTGAGAGGTGGCCTTGGTAAAGGATAGGAGACATGAGACTAAGGGAATTGTCAAATGATTTTCTAGGACTATGTCATATAGGGATAATGATGTAAATGACATAATAGTTTGTGACAAAAGGATTGACATGTCAAGAGTTTTCCCCAAAACATGATTTATGTGTTCCAATTTTATGTCAAGACCAAGGTAAGTGGGAAAATGGATGGAAATGATGTGGATGAAATGGATGGGTGTAAATGTCATGAGGAAAGCATGGGAAATGAGACAACTTTCCCCCAAGTGTAAAAGTCCACATAGATGATTTATTTTACACATGATGCCTGTTTGCTAGGTTTTCATCATGGTACTTATCCAGGGTGCCTGTTTGCCAGGTTTTCACCATTGGATGAAATTTTTCTCTTTACTATTGTCTTGACTTTTTTGATTTTTTTTTGGTGTCATCAAGACACCTATTTGCCAGGTTTTCATCAGGGTGATGATGTTTTACATTTTTCAATTTTTTTGTAGTTCTGGATAATCTGGATGCTTTAGATGACCACTGACTATTTTGAATCCATATAAGTGCCGATGTAGAGATTGGTGCCATGATATGCTAATAATGTCCTTTCTGAAGTAGTTGGCTTGCCAGAATGATAGCGCTTGCATATAATTGATTGATGTTGTCATGGTCCTTTTTGATACTAGAATTGGCCTTATCAGAATACACACATCGCGATAAAGTGCCATGAGAATCTTTGTGATAAAGAGTTGTTGCCATAATGCGATGGATTTGTGACATGGGATTTCTGGACTTTAGGCGAGATGTAGGATTATGACGGATGATGGTAGACATGGAAAGGTTGTTTGGATGTTTGGATTAATCACTTTTTATTTTCCAAACTTGGTATGATGGATGATGGATTTTGGAGGGATGGCATTTGGAACCAACACCTTTAGATGCCTTGCTTGATGACCATTTTGAAGGAGGTGGACATGTGTTATATATGGGAGTCCTCTTGTCTTGTGGCTCCACATTTTGATTAACTTTTTCTTTTGACATATTTTCTTTGCTTGATCCACTTTTCTTTGGGATCCATTTTAATTTCATTTGTCCACTTGTCTTTTTGTCTAATTCAATGGCCTTTGACATTTTATTTTTGACTTTGTAAGGCTTTTGTTTTTGTTGGTTCCAAAGGGAAGGTTTAAGATGTTGAGAATGATGATTTATGGTGTTGGTGGATGGGGTGTTGGCAGCAATCTTATGACAAGGGTTTTTCATGGACTCTATTTTGACATTTGTATCTAACAAGGTTGCCCCTAGTATTGAGGAGGTTCCATTGACATCGTTTGATTTACTAACTGAAGAATAACCAAGACCATGATGTCTGTAATTTTCCTGAAGTTGTATTGGTTCTTGAATTGCTTGCTCATGTATGCCTAGTCCTTTTCCTTGATAATGCATGCTCTGATAGATTCTATTTGTGATGGGGTATTTATTGTTTTAAAAGAAAGATGCTAACCCATCATGATGTATGTGGACACTGCCACTTAGAGTATTTTCATCTACAAGAAAGCCTGCTTTGACAAAGATAGATGACCCTAGTTGATAAAGTGTTTTAGCTTCATTGTCATGTTGGCCATATTTCTGACTGATATCTTTGCTCTGATCTTGTGACATGTCAATTTCAGATGATTCTATTGGTGCTTCCAAGTCAATGTCGAAGCCATCATTATGGTTAGTGCCATGCAGTCCAATTAAGTCAACTATAGCTCAATCATTTGCAAATATGTCCATAATGGAAGACTCTTGTTCTTGAGGAATATCATCTATGTGTGTCATGGAGGAAAGTGTCTCATCTTGGAAGGTGTCTATATTCGAGGCCTAAATAGGGTCGTCATGTGTTTGATCATAAATGGCATAAAGGTTAAGGAGTGGATCATTTTGGATTTCTTGGTCAACAATAGGGTCTTGGTCAAAGATGCGGTTGTCATGGATTTGGACTTCTCTATCAATGGTAGGGTTTTGGTCAAAGATGGGGTTATCATGGATGATATAATCAGAAATAGAATTTTTGTTAAGGATAGGTGTGTTTTGGACGTCATGATTATTTTGAAGGACATCTTGAATGGACTTTGAGATAGGGTCATGGGATGGACTACCTTGATCCTAACATGAAGGTGACGTTATAATGTCATGCTTTGGGCTTTCATTTTGAGATGTATCCTCAAGTTTAGAAAATGGGATTTGACTTTGGGCAATGATAGAATTTTCATGACTAAATGTGGCTTGTGAGGGAGTGACTTGAAAAGGATTAATGGATGAAGGACTAGGATAAGACATGGAGACTTGGACTGGATTAATAAGGTATGGTGTGGAGACTTGAAATGAGTTGGTAGATGGTTGATAAGGCATGTAGACTTGGACGGGATTGGTAGGTGAAGGACTAGAATATGACGTGGAGACTTGTAATGGACTAGTGGACAATTGGTTTCCCTTGTCAAGGCTAGGATAAGGGTAATAACTGGACATGTGTTGGAGATTAATGATAGGATTTTCGTTAAGTGATTCTTGATAGTGAGGGTTGATGGATGGAAGACTTGGACTAATGGGTTGTTGGTAGGAAGGGTACGTAAGTGATTTACCATGGGTTGCGACTATTGTGGATTTGAAGTGGAGATAATCTCTTTTGAAGTCTTTGGCTAGTTGAATGCAACCATTATGGATAAAGTTGTATTCAACTTGACTAGCAAGCATATCAAGGTGACTTGTAGACATGATGGTGGATGCTGTTGGTGTAATTAATTATTAATTACACTTAGCATAAGTTTACTTAGGATTTATTTAATTCCTAATTTATAGGATCTTATCTTTATCTTATCGAGCTATCTTGTTGCTCAAGATAAGATTAGGTTTAGGTATCTTTGCTTTTATAAAGCAAATTATCTCTTGTAATTAATGGTCTTTTCGAATATATCAAATTGCATGTTTTTATGCAATCTCTTCTTTTTCTGTTTTTCTCCTCTATGGAAGGTATTTTCAGGTTTCTAATCAGATCATGGGTTTCTAACATGGTATCAGAGCCTCGATTCACAACCCCTTCTCAAATTTCTGGAGAGATTCATTGCAGAGTTCGTTCGAGGTCCCTCAAGAGTTTTTCTCCTTGAGTATATTTATGCAGCATTTTGGATCAAATCAAGTTTTTCCATTCAATTCAGAGCATTGGAAAAGATTGAGGTTTGATGAAAGCCATTTTTTATTGGAGCCATTTTTAGTTTTGCTTCATAAATCTAGCTTCCACTCAGTTGTAGTAAAAATGATTTCTGGGTTTTGTAGCTAGGGTCGAAATCCGATCTGGGTATCTTTTAGTTTTTTTATTTCTTTCACAGATCTAAAGAAAATACCTGCACAAAAACCATCGCGCATCATTTTTTTCTCCTGGCTAAAGGTTTAAAAAATATATTTTTTCATCTTTTGCTTGCTAGATCAAAAAACGATTTCTGGGTTTTATTTTTTGCTTCAAAAATTTTTTGGGTTTCTATTTTTGTCTACTCATTATAAATAGATTTTTCAGAAATCAAATTTGAAGATTTTTCATCATGGAGGCAGATGTGAACATTGGTTTGTGCATGCACTCATTTTTATTTTCATGCACTAGGTTTGCATTTTCTCTGTAGTTTATGCATGTTTTGCATTATCTCCTTTTACAATCATTGGGTTATTTTAATAAATGAATTGAGATAAAGTTCCATTAAGGGGGGTTATTGCATCCATCTTTCATGATTGGTGACAACTCGCATGAGTTTGTCTGGTTTCCTGTTGTCTCCTTTTAGCTTCTTTCTTGCTTAGCTAGACACATTGTTGGTTTGTTTTGGTTCACACTTCACATTGGGATTTTATAGTTCTTGATCCGCATTGGTTCAGTTCTTTCTCATTTGAAGGCCATGGTTTTAAGGTTAATGTTCCAGAATCTTGATGGTACTCGTCCTATGGGCAGTTTTAGTTTCAGTTTGGCATTGGCTTCAAGACACAGCTTCTAGATTTGTCACCATTATGGGTCCATTCATCCTTTCATCTACTGTTGTTCACAGATTCCAGAGTTGATCTAGTATGTGCGTTTCCAATGTTCCTTGGCATCGGGTCTGTTGTTGCATTTGTGATTCCGATTGGTATCTTGCAAACAGAACTATCTTTCCTTGCTTGCTAGATTTGGGGTTCCAGTGTTACTTCATCAGAGTTCTTCCAGTGATTCTTCACACCAGTTCATCTCACTGAGGGGGGTTTCTCTCTCTTTTCATTTGTACATGAGTACCTGATTAGGCCTTGTTGTCGGGACTGATATTTGCATAATAATCTGCTTCTCCCTAAGTTGCACTTATGGGGGGGTGTTGGTGTAATTAATTATTAATTACACTTAGCATAAGTTTACTTAGGATTTATTTAATTCTTAATTTATAGGATCTTATCTTTATCTTATCGAGCTATCTTGTTGCTCAAGATAAGATTAGGTTTAGGTATTTTTGCTTTTATAAAGCAAATTATCTCTTGTAATTAATGGTCTTTTCAAATATATCAAATTGCATGTTTTTATGCAATCTCTTCTTTTTCTGTTTTTCTCCTCTGTGGAAGGTATTTTCTGGTTTGCAATCAGATCATGGGTTTCTAACAGATGCCATGAGACTATGACTATGTTTTTGAATTTTTTGGATAAAAGATGACAATGCAAGATTATGCTTTTGGATTTTTTGACAATAAGGGATGCAATATGACAATGTTGTCTAAAGAAAATGACTAATGCCAAAGGACAATGATGACAAGATGACAAGTTATGAGAAGTTTTTTTTTTTTTTGGAGGATGGCAATGCAAGGTGATAATGACATTTGCCTAAGGAAAATTACTAATGCAAGGTGATAAAATTGTCAAGAAAGGATGTCAAATGCCAAGGTGACAGTGAGGACTAATGTGAGAATTTTGGTTAAGGAAATGACCAATGCAAATTCTAGATGCCAAATGAGGACTATGATGACAATATTTTTGATTTTTAAGATATGCAAGGTGAGGAAAAAAATGATTTGAATGTCTAAGGTATGCAAATGTAAAGGTCTAAAATTATTTGGAAGAAGGTTTCCTAACCACCCTATGCTTGATCTATGTCTCAATTTTGGAATATCAAAGGACTTGTTTGAAGGACTAAATGACAAGGAAAAAATGACAAGTGAGTCTTCCTAACTAGACTTTTGAGTCAGAAGGATCTCATAAAAGGAAAATGACTAAAGGAGATAATGATGTATAAGTCCAATGATAACCTAATTTTGAAAGTCAATATTTTGCAAAGTGAGGTAAGGTTGTCCTAATCCAAAATATGCAAAATGAGATGAGGACCTAAGTTTTTGGTTTATGACTGAAAATGCAAATGGTGAAGCCTAAGGATGAAGTTAAATATTTGTAAAGATGACCCTATGGTAAGATGCAAGCTAAAGTGTACAAGGAATGAGAGATTTGAGCAATTTTATTATTTGGTTTTGACATAAGACTTATGGAAGAAGATGTTTGACAGTAGGCTAAAAATGTTTGGACTTGAAGTTTTGGTAAAAAAAAAATTCTATTTGTTTGAAGTTGATTGTTTATTTCTAGATGTGTGAATCTTGTTTGCTTTGTTTCAATATCTAGAAAACACTTGGCAAGAACGATATTTTGAATGTAGAAAAATACAAATAAGACAAACACAATCCTATGGTTAGGTCAGGACAATATTCTCTAGATTCCATGTGGGTTTCCCCAACCGCATATTAGTAGCATGTGAATCTAGAAGCTTGGCTGCACGGGCTCCCCCTTACAGTGCACTTTCTTCTTAGGCCAACCAAGCTTCCAACCCCTATGAAACTCCCATGGCAGATTGATTGCCTCCACTACAAACTGCGAAGATGTGGATGCCTTCACACCAATCGGTGTTGAACTAGAAAATAGAAAGTTTTTGGCTACTACACAAAGGTGTTTAATTTGGGACCCTCGTTCGAGTGGCCATACATGGGGGACAAGATTAAGCTCCGTTTAGGAGGCACTCCAGCCTGAAGAGGTTAAGCTCAACAAGGTTTTGGGGAGTACTACTTGGTCCGTATGACACGTCCACATTCGTAACCGTAGACTTTCCCTTAGGATTCACATTTATATACCGGTCAAGGGTAGCTTGGCCAAAAAGTTTTGTTGCCGGTCTAAGTCTCCTTGGGGTGAATACTTTTTCCCACCAAGGCAGACCTAAGTTCTAGAGGAAATAGCCATTTCTCTTACACCCAACATCTCATGAATGCGCAAGGGGAAAGGATACTTCGATTATTGCATCGAGGTGACAAAATTTTAAGACACTTGTAAATTTTAATTACCAAATGATAATGTGAGGAGGACACACAAGACACTTTGTTCTTTTTAAAAGTTTAACTTGAAATATGAAAAACAAAGTTCATTTTAAACTCATGTCGTAAGAATTTAAGTTCATTTTAACCATATGAGTTTCAATGCATGTTTGTGTTCATTTTAGCCCAATGACATGAAAATGCTAGTTGTAATTGTAAATTTTAGGCCCAATGAGTGATTCATGCAAATTTGTTGTTCGTTTTAAGCCTTATGAATGAAATATGCAATTTTTTGTTCATTTTAAGACCAAATGAGTGATATGCAAATTGTGGTTCATTTTATCCTCATGAGTGTAAATACAATTTGTTGTTCATTTTAAGACCAAATGAGTGACATGCAAATTGTGGTTCATTTTATCGTCATGAGTGTAAATGCAATTTGTTGTTGTTGAAAGCAAACAAAATTGATTATGCCTAAAGAAATGAAAAAACTCGATTTTTGTTTCTATAGAAACAAGTTTTTAGACTCCCTCCAAGCTATGCCACATGCTGAAAACAAGAGATTAGTAACTCAAAAGAAAATTTTAATGACAACAACAAATTAAAACAATGATAACTTTCTCAAAACTTAACAAAATTTTAAATTGTTTGAATCCATGGAAAACTGAAAATCAAACCTTCAAAACTCAGAAAGTATTTTTCCAAGATTCTGCACAAAAAAATGTTATAAGCAAAAGAAAACATAGGTTTTAAAAGCTAGATTAAAAAATAACAAATACTAAAATAGCCATAACTTTCTCAAATCTTAACAAAATTTAAAATTGTTTGAAGTTTCAAAAAGCTAAGAACAAGGTCTAAAAAACCCAGATAATCATTTTTAAAGATTCCATGTGCCGATTTTTTTGTGGTCAAAAGAAGATGACGAGATTTCGTATGAATTCTTGGTTGTAACCTACAAAATAGCAAAAAAAAAGAAAAGAAAACAAACCAATTTATCTCCAAAATTGTAAGATTCATGTCAGGTTCACCAATGTGAGATGGGGTTAGAAATAAAATAGCATAAGTGACAACCAACACTACTAAGTTATTAAACCACATCCAAACAAGAGAAAATAATGAAAACATAAGGAAACTAAAACATCAAATCAAAATACTCCCCATGCTTGAACTTGAATCACTTCTCTTGCTCTCCTATTTCTCCTTTTACAAATATTCCCTCAGATTTGTAGTCTAACTTATGCAAATACCTACAAATTGTAAGTAGAAAGTTGAAGAAAATTAGCTATTAAGCTGAAAATGGAGAAGGAAGGTTGCTTTTATAGACAACCCTTCGAATGAACGGTTGAGATTAATCCTTTAGAAGGATTCCAAGATCAATGGTCTAGAATTGATGCACCAAGAATATGCTATTCTTGGAGGAATCATGACAGGAAGACATGCAGGGACATGCAGGCTATGACAGACATGTAGGTTATGACAGACATGTAGGGACATGCAGGCTATGACATGAAATAAATGTTATGACAGGGGATCTTTGACCAAGTGGAGGTGCATAAATAATTTATTCAAAATGGAGGAAAATGACAAGTGGCAAATAAATAATTTATCCAAATCTATTTATTTAGATAAAATAATAAAAAGAGCATTTAATTAAATTAATCAATTTAATTAAATGGGGAGGTGGAAACTAGACATGGATAATTAATTTGAATTATTTATCGAAAAGAGAGGAATGAAACACAATTAAATAATTTTGACAATTATTTAATTATAAAAGGTCAAATAATGATTATTATTATTATTTGACTATAGATGAAAGATAAATAATTAAATAAAAAAAAGATTTATTTAATTATTGAAGAAAGGGATATATTAGCGACACAATTAAATAATTTTAATTGATCAAGATAGAATAAAGATGAGAAGATGAATTAATTAAATAATTAAAAATTATTTAATTAATAGAGGAATGTAGTCAAACTTAATTGAATAATTAAAATTATTCAATTATCGAAGGATAACAACCAAGAAAAATGATGCTCATGGACTTAGGACATTTTTCAGTGTCTAAACCATGTATCAAATTGTTGTAACTCACCTTGTGATTCAATATCACAGGCATACCACATTCCTCCATTTCTTTGAATACTTTCAACTTATTTTGGAGTTGCATACCTAGCTTTGCATGAAAGGTTGTTATCTCATTCACTAGGTCAATACTTTGCAATATTTTAGGGATATTAGTAGGTCCCTCAGGATCTTCCTTTATTTTAAGCATCATTTATTTTAAAGAACCTACTCTAGTACTCCATTTGATCCATTCATTTTTGAAAGATTCCTAAACTTGCAAGTACCTTGTGTTTTCTTCATGAATACTCCTATAGGTTTCCCATACATAATCAACTCTATTGACCAATTTGGTCACTCTATGGGTATGTACAGGATCATCATGGAAAAAATAGGCCCTTAAGTGGCAAAACATTTAGAAAAATCAGAGTTAGGCAACTTGATGTAAAAAATTGAATAAGTTATCTATATTATTTCAAAAATATGTGAGAATAGAGTTTGTAGCAAATTGAATGTAGTTTCTAAACTACTAGGTTTATTTTTATTTTTTTAAAATCTATTTGGTGAAAATTTGAAATTTCAGGGAAAAAATAAGAAGTGTCTGTCTGACCACCCTAACCATAATAAAATGATAATATTTTTTTATAAGATTTTAGATATAAGTAGATACTCATGTTTGGATGTGATGCATATTTTTGTAATTTTTTCCAAGTAAATAATTAATTATGAATTTTTATTACAACTTTTAAAAAATATAAAACTTGTGTGTCTAACCACCTTAACTTGGTCAAAAATTCATGAAATTCAATATTTTTTTTAATCCTATAATATGTAAAACATAGAATGTGATGCATGTTTTATATTGAAAAAATGTGATACCATTTGAAAGCTATAGATTTTTCAATTAGCCTATCAATCAGAACTTTTAGTCATAATTCAAATAGAAAATGAATAATAATTATTTATTAAATTCAAAGTAAAGCATAATTTATATTGGTGGAAAGCTGAGAATCTCTTTTAAAAACCCTTTTTATTTCATCAATTTTGGATAAAATAAAAGTCATCAACTATATACCCTACATATACCCATCATATCGCTACTTTTTGGCCCATCATGATCCTGCACATACCCCTATGTTTCAATACATCCTCAAAGATGTCATTTGCCACCTTAACTATTTCTAGCTTGTCCTTCTTTGTATTCTCCTTTTCCTTCTTTAGCTGATTTTCTAATTCATCAATTCTCAAGGCTAATTTCTCCCTGTCTTGTGTAGACAAGTCTGAAGAAAAAAAATTTGGAAAAGAGATTGTCCTCATAGATTGGCTAGCCTAAACAATGGCTCTCATATTTTTTATCTCATCCAAGGTCTTATTATACTCCTTCACCAAGGAATAATACTTCTTCTGAGAAAATTGTGTTGTGGCTAAACTAAGAATTGTAGCATGAGCAGTTAGCTGATTTGATTGGATAGGTGTTATATCTCTGGCCCTCTTTACCACCAAGGAACCCATGACCTCTTCAATAGACCTAGTGACCCGATACTTTCCAATATTGGGTGCCATGGACCATATTGCAAGAGTATGCAACTTTGGACTATATCTAGATCCAAACACCTTGTTTCCAATCTAATCCTCAGATACAAAGCCTAAGGGTCTCTTCTTATTGCATCAAATGTAATAGTTGAATTGATAGTGCACCTTGGTAGTTACATCATTTCACTATCTAAGACAATTTTCCTAGCTTCAATAGGAGTAATAGCTGTAATCTCAGCCATAATATTTTCTTCCTCTGCCTTTTCAACTTCTTCTTATTGAGAAGGGTCAAAATTAGCCCTTGCTAGTTCAACGCTCTCCTTTATTTCCTAGCTTCTCTATTGAACCATAAACTCCTTAAATTCCCTAGATTGCACAAACTCATCGTTGATAGGCTATTGTTAGGTCCCATTACTTTAGAAGATAAAATTCAATATGTTGACTGGGTAGTGTTCAAGGCAATTTGCAATAGAAGAAGTCTGAAGTATCTCCCTTAGATTTTCTAACTTTTGAGAACAACTTAATATTAATTCTAATTTCAAGCCATCTAACTGTAAAACTATAAAGCAATTTATCCTAAGAAAACAAGTAATATTTAAACCAAAAAAACATAAGAAGAATAATTTAGAAAGCATAATAACTAAATTAAAAAGTACAAAAAAAATTAAACTCAGAAGTTGATAAACTATAAAAACAAAAACTTATATCAATCCATAAAACATCTTCTTTAATAGTAAAGATTCTAGCAGTTAACAACAAGAAGCTATGGAAGTAAACGACAACAAATACTTCAAAACTTAGATTTTAGAGTAGTAAATTCAATAATTCTTTACACAACAACAATATAATAAAAGAAAAAATTTATCTACTTAAGTTATCTCCCTTTGAGTGGCCAGCTCATGGGTTATCACATTCGTTCTCAGCTCACATCCATAGTTATTTTAGAAATGCTTCTATCAACCATAATTATCATCCATAACTCATAACTCAAAAATTTTAGATAACAATCTCTTTATTCATAAACTTCAAAAAACATTTTGACAGTATAACATTACTTTTGTCATTGGATATTTTTCTTCTGGGGATTACATCTTTTATAAAAAAATTCTAACTAAATCCTATGTTTCAGATGGTATGGATAACCATTGAAAATATCTAAAACAGATTTACAAATAACTCATATGTTTTTAAAACCCATTACAATAGTATTAAAGAGGCTCTAGTCGAGCCATAAAGTTTTTGACTCAAAGCATAAGAGAAATAAAAGCTTTAAAGAGTAACTATATCTTCGGACCATCACCCTAGAGTTCCGGAGCATATTTCCAGCATACACTTTCAACCTATTCTGGAGCACGTGCTAGCTAAATGCTTCTAATCTGCAACTTGATGACCGATTATTATCTACAAAACACTTAAAATAACCCATTAAATCTGTATTGGCAAAATATTTCAAGAAATCAAAAGAAATAAAGTTTATACAATTTCTCACTAAAAGTTAAGCAATTATTTCTCCTAAAATTTAATTAATTGGCAGATGATAGGGATTTGTATATATGAAATAGGTCTTTATGGTATTATTATGATGAGGTTATTTTTACCTCATCAATCATCTTCAAGGAATTCATTATACTCCTTGATCCTAGGATCATCATTATTATTCTCATCATACTGCTATTGGATAATTCTATCTTGGGAAGTCTCTAAATCAATAACATCTTCAATATTTGGGGGATGGAATTTCTTCTCCACCTCCTCATCATTAGGCACATGTTTAGCCATTTATTCTACCTTGACTACTTCCACATCTTCTTCTTGCACCTCCATAGGCTTCTCTAGAATATCCATTGCTTGGGATTGTTTTAAGAGATCTTGTGCTCTCTCAATGGCCTCCTTCACTTTTACCTTGAAATCACTATTCCGGTAATCCCTTAGATTTGTAAAATCTCTTTCAAAAGGATCTTCAATTTCATCATAAGGGATCTCATAGAAGGAATTAATTTTCACAATACTCTCTTCAATGTCCATTATAACTATCCATTCCCTCTTTCTAGATATAAGTCTCATTACTTGTCAAATTTCCTAATACATCATCTATGTACAAGAACTTATGAAAAATCCCTGATAAGCTTTTATCCCTCCTCTTTGTGGTCACAAATTCTTTTGGGTCAAACAACCTAACCTTATCAATACGTAGCCTAAGATTATTCACAATGATTCCAAATTTTCATACCCTCAAGGGGAAGTGATTTAAAGTAAGCAAAAGTAAATTGGGGGATTACCATAGTACCTTTCTTAGGCTTTTTAAACATTTCAAAATCCATAAAATCAATCTGTTGCATTAGCTCTATGAATGCTAATCGGTTAGAGACATATAGGGGAAAGCAATGTGGTGCTACCTTAGATCCATAAGCCCTACTTAGAGTATACTCTGAATGTAGGAACCAATCTACCCAATTATGCTTTGCATTTGACCTTGTTATATCCTTTGGGCACATGATGTTTCTAATTGTTGGAGAAACCCTATGAATAGGTGCCACACCCAAACTCTCCAAGATACCAAATTTGATGAAATTTGAAAACGTCAAATAATTGGAATTGAGACAATCCTTGTCCCAAATATATGCCCACATTTTGACATGCAGAACATTATTTTGATCATCCCTCAGTCTCAATTTTAACTTTCTTTTCCATCTCTTGTCACCCTAAAATAAAAGGATATGCATTAATAAAGAATAATGTGGGAAATGTAGAGGGAGAACATCTTTCCTTAGATTAATGAAATCTTTATTCATCTACTCTGCAACAAAGGAAGCATAATCAAAACTAGTGTTTTGATTATGAGCCTATATATCTACCACCATCACCAATAGGTTTAGGGCTATCCTTGCCTCAAAATTTTGAGGTAGAACTTGATTCAAGCAGTAATATATATTCTTAAAATAATCCACAAATTCCTCACGCTCAAAGGGCTCAATATCTTTAGGAAGAAATCTCCCCTTGCTCTTTCTATATCGAACAAGTAACCTATTTTTGTATGCAAATCTATTGTATTCATATTCCCCATATAGAACTATACACTTGATGTTTATAGTATAATTGGGATTTAAGCCAAATATCTCCACAATCTTATCCCTTGCCACCTCAAGGACTACATTTCTATTTTCACTTTTAATTATTCTATCTACAGGATCATAATGCTTGGATAACTCCATCATTACATCCACCTCCACAAATACATTAGGTACCACCAGCTTTCTGAGGTTAAGCCCCCATATATAACATGTTGACTTACTAGAATGCCTCCTATTAGAAGCATATAAGAATAATTTCTATCCACTCCGAGGCTATGCCACTTCCCCGATTTCACTAGCATTGTAAATTAACCTACTCATTACAACAACCTAGCTAGTAAGTCTCTTTCCATTTTGTGACCCACCCTCTTTTACTTCCCTAGAGGCCTCTTCCATGAATTTCTCTTGATTCTTCTTTGCACTTCTAGACCTTGAGGATGTCGCATGAGTAATTGGAATAGGGTTAGATGTTGTAAATGGATTTAGTTTAACTATGGATGAAACATCCTAGGTTGTAAGCCTTTTAACTCTCTTTTTCTTAGGTTTTCTCTCTAGCCTAATGTTGGATTCACTGGGCTTTGGGTCACTCAT
Source organism: Sequoia sempervirens (assembly GCA_007258455.2). Lineage (NCBI taxonomy): Eukaryota > Viridiplantae > Streptophyta > Pinopsida > Cupressales > Cupressaceae > Sequoia > Sequoia sempervirens. The sequence goes on along the minus strand of VDFB02058242.1, from coordinate 368,570,915 downwards.
ATTTGCAAGGTTCTAAGACTAGGATTTATAGCTATCTCGATCAAAAAGACCTACCCAACTTTAAAACCCAGGACACAATTTATAGAAAAAAACACTCCCAAACCTCACACAATGTTAATCACCCTAACAAAGGATACTCAATGTATAACAATAAGAAAAATATCTCCTAAATTCCCTATTATTTTTCAAAATCGCACAATTTAGCATTTTTAATAGGAAGAGATACAACACTTTGCTTACCCAGGTGAAAAATTAGTATTGATGCTGCTGTAATTGCTTGTTGGAGTCCTTGACACTATTTTCTTAGCTTATGGATTTCTTCTCCACTCCTGAGCAGTTACAAATGTGCAAGAAAGAAGCCAGTCACCTTCTTTATGGCTAAGAAATGGAACATAACACCATTAATGTTTGATAGAACGCTCACATGAGTGAACTGAAATTTAGTCATTCATATTCAAACTAGGGTTGTTGGTCATTTTATTTCTAAACCACATCAATGGTTCCTCTCTTAGCTCACTACTTTCTTTTTTGATTTAAATAACTTCCTCAAGATGTTTCCATGTTATTCTTCATTTAATATCCATCGATCATCGTTGATTCATTTAACTTCCACTAGTATTATCAACAATGTGAATATCCATGTGATGAGATTTTTGTCATTGAATTTAAGGCTCATCCTCAATTAGGTTCATCTCCCATCGTGTATTACTGATTTATGCTTTGAATTATGGATCACATCAGTGATGAGAGAGAAGGTAATGGAACAAGATTAATACACATGCACCTACATGAAAATCAAAGGCACAAGATGCATCACTCACAAGAGCAATTCAAATCAGGGAGAGAAAGTTTGAACAAATGACTCCATCACTCATCACCATTTTGAAACCCAAATATTTGAATGAATCTATGATGAGTGATAGGAGAATACAAAGAGCACCAAAGGCCATCACACATTGATAATTCTCATCATAAAATTTATGAGCAATTAGCGATAAAAGAGATCCTAGTGATAAGTGAAAGAAGTACACATATCACAAATTTCTAATGTAAAACTCAAGACTCACAAGCAATTAATGATATGACGGAAACTAGTGATAATACATAGAACACATGTATCAAGCATTGATAATACATAATAATCATCCAAAACCCATTTGTGATCTATGAAACAAAAGAAATATTGATCATTGCTCATCTTTAATGTAAATTTACATTTCAAAAGCTATTTGCGATGAGCAATAAAAGAGAATTATAGATGAAACTTATGTGAAGTGTTTTAGCACATGCTCGAAAGTTGCCATAAGAAAGGGGAACATCTAGGATGATGTACAAAATCCATTGAAGAAATTAAAAAATATTACTTTAAAGAATATAAAGGACAAATAAGGTCAAGTGATCAACCTTATAAAATAAAAGAACTTCATACCTAGACATGAGTGGTTGATTACTCCACGAGCTCAAATGGCATAAAATGTTTTAACATGACTATGGATGGGAGAAAGAAGGTCAACAAAGAATTATAACTTTGGAAAGGATGCAAGCTTGAGGGTTATTTAGGAAAGATCTCAAGTAACCTAAAACCCTACAACAGTGATGACAAACAAAACCCTAAGCCCCAAGGAAGGATTCAAATCAATTTTTTTGTAGGATGATAAGTGGAACCAAAAAAAAAATTAGGGGTTCCATTAGTGGCTCAAACTAGGGACACATCCCTCTCATAAGCATGGCGAGATTTGAGAATCTTGGGTTGAAGCAAACCAACGAAAACATAGTGAACCAAAAAACCAAGGAACCACCTAGACTAGGTAGTAGGACCAAACCAGAAACGACCAAAGAAAACATACCTATATACAAAATGTACAAAACCTACAATGTACATGGAGCATAAAATACTTAGAAGAAGTATGGCTTCAAGAACTGTCCATATACTGGCAGTTCAAGAAGTTCATTTTTCAAGCTTTGTAGGAAGTATGAATCCTCCCCATGTGTACTAGCTATCATATAAGGGCATAACCATAATGCTTCAAACTTTCCATGTTTACCCTTATCTTGATCCCTTGCATTCTAGACTAGTACCATGCTATCCACCTCAAATTTTTTGGGAGAGGCCCTCTTGTCATGCAAGTGCTTGACTTGTAGTTGTATCTTTGCATTTTTGGCATGAGCTTCTCTTCTAGTTTCATCCAATTGCACCAGATTATCAATTTTTTGTTGCATATCATCATAGATATCATCATCATATTCCTTCAAAAAAATTTACATCTTTAGTAATTTATTTTGTGGTATCCTAGCATCTAATCCATACACCAAACTAAATAGTAAATAACCAGTAGCCTTCTTCACAGTAACCCTATCTACCCAGAGTGTCAACTTCAGATTTGAGTCCCATGCTTTCTTATTCTTCTCCATCACCCTTTTGATATTTTTCATTAAGATCTTATTTATAAACTCAACCTAACCATTGCCCTAAGGATGGTAAGGTGAAGAATAAGAAATTTTTATGTCATGTTTATCAAAAAAATCTTTGAACTCCTCAGATTTAAAACACATAGCATTAGGGTATGTGCAAGATCATGATGGGCCAAAAAGTGGCAATATGATGGGTGGCTGACGACTTTTTTTTACCAAAAATTGATGAAACGAAAAGGGTTTTTAAAGGAGATTATCAGCTTTCCACCAATATAAATTATTCCTTACTTTGAATTTAATAATTAATTATTATTCATTTTCTATTCAAATTACGACTAAAGTCCTAATTGATAGGCTGATTGAAAAACATCTATAGCTTTAAAACAGTATCACATTTTTTGAATCCAAAACATGCATCGCATTCTATACTTTGCATACTATAGGATTAAAAAAATAAAAAATGAATTTCATTAATTTTTGACCAAGTTAAGGTGGTCAGACATACGAGTTTTTTATATTTTTTAAAAGTTGTAAAAAAAAATCATAATTAATTTTTTACATTAAAAAAAATTACAAAAAAATATGCATCACATCTGACATGAGTCCCCACTTATTCTAAAATCTTATAAAAAAATATTATCATTTTATTGTGGTTAGGTGGTCTTAATGTGTATTAATCTACTTCTTTATTTTTTCGCTAAAATTTAAGCACTACTACATTGAAATTTCCCTTCAAATTCTACACCAAATAGTTTTTTTTAAGGAAAACCTAGTAGTTTAGAAACTACATTCAATTTGCTAAAAATTCTATTATTACATATTCTTGAAATAATATAGATAACTTATTCAAATTTTTATGTCAAGTTGCCTAACTCTAATTTTTCTGATTTTTTTGCCACTTAAGGGCCTATTTTTTCCATGATGATCCTGCACATACCCATTATTTGAAATGATCTTTTTTGGGACTCCAAACCTGATTAGAATATTACTCAATAGGATGTCCACTGCCACCTTACTTGTTTCTTTCCTTGTAGCTATTAATTCTACCCATTTGTTGAAATAGTCAATGGCAACAAGCATCCATGAATGTCCTCTACTAGACTTTTCCAGTATCTCCCCAATAAAATCAATTCCAAGCTATTGGAAAGGGGCTTGAATAGCAATAGGCCTAAGTCACATACTTCCTAAAAACTTCAATTTTCCTGCAAATATCTAACAAGCATCAAAAATCTTAACAAACTTATGAGCATCCTTAAAAATAGTAGGCCACCAGAATCATGCTCTCAAGACCTTATGAGTAGTGGTATTTTCCATGTAATGAGCACCACACACTCCATTGTGCATTTCTTGCAAGAGTTCTAATGCCTGATTTCCATCCACACATTTAAGTAGTACAACATCCAAGTTTCTCCACCACAATTCATTGTCAATAATCACATACTTAATGGCATGCAACTTTATTTTTCTCTAATCATTAGTAGCCATATCTACAAGACATTGCACAATTTATTAATATTGAACAATTCTCTTGTACCAACCACATGTTTGCATATCAAAAATAGGTGTAATGTCAATAGTCTCTATTTGGTTAATTTGATTAGATTCTAGATTAGTCTCTACCATCAGTTTAGCTAGGCCATGTCCCCTAACTAACTTGGTGATTTGGGCATCAATATTAAATTCTTGAATCTTTTTGATCCATCTACACCTGATGTCTATATTCTCTTGCTAAAAAAAGATATCTTTCACAATAGCATTTGGTACAAAAGCTATGATATTAGCTCCAACTAAGTTATGAAATTCTTCATAGCTCAAACTAGAGCATATGCGTATTTCTCAATCATGTCATATTTGAGCTCTGCAACCTGTAAAGACTTGCTAAATAATGTTACGGGTTGTTCATGGTCCTCATTATTTTTCTGTAGTTAGATAACTACAATAGTATGGAATGAAGCAAAGGATAAAATGTGCATTGATTTAGAGAAATCCAGAGATCTCAAAACTGAGGCCTCTTTAATAGCTTGTTTAATTTTCTTGAACACCTAACTAGTCTCCTCACTCCAAACCACCCTCTCTTCTTTCTTTAGTATTTTGGAGCTGGGTCTTGTGATTTATACAAAGTTGGTCACAAATCTCCTCAAGAAGTTGATTTTTCCAAAGAATTACTGAATTCATTTTGACATTCTTTGGTTGAGGTATCTTATCTATAATCGCTACCCTTTTAGGTTCAATCCTCACTCCCTCTTTGGACACAATATTCCCCAGTAGTTTACCTTCAATGACCACAAAGGCACATTTCTTTAGATTCAGTGAGATCCCATACTCTAAAGCCAAGTGATAAATACCTTCTCCAAGTATGTGCAATGATCTTCCTCATTCTTGGAGTAGGAAGTCAATAAAATTAGAAAAGGCTATATCCATAGCCCTTTGGAAAGTGGCAACTACATTTGTTAAACCAAAAGGAACCCTCACATATACATAGGCACCCCATGGAGTAGTGAATGTAGTCTTGTACTACTTAGATTCCTTTACTTTCACTTGGTTATAACCAGAAAATCCATCCATCATTGATAGTAGCTCACAACCACTTAACTTTTGTAACATGGCTTCCATGTTTAGCAGTAAATAGTTGTCCTTTAATGAAGATATATTCAAATTTTTGAAGTCCACACACAACCTTATATCACCATTATTTTTTCTAACTAGGACCAAATTAGACACCCATGAGGAATGTCTAATAGGATTTATGATGCCAACATCTTTTAGCTTTTATCAACTCCTCTTACATCTTAGGAGCTAAGGTAGGATTAATGGGCCTTTGCATTTGTCGAAAGGCATAGCATTTTCTTTCAGAGGAATCTCATGCTGAAATAATTCCTCTCTCTATGCTTTCAGGTCATTGTATGACCAAGCAAAGACATGTCTATACTTTCTTAGTAAGGAAATCAACATTTTCTTAACCTTAAGTTTCATCTTCTTTCCTACATATACTTTCTTAAGGGAATTTTTAGTCCCCAAATTTACTTCTTCCAAGTCCTCTAGATGGGTGGAAGTTGTTTTGATCTTGCCCTTATCTTGACTATCAAAGAACCTTTCTAGTGCTACAAGGCCCTTTGGGATTTTGTTTGTCTTTAGTTGGATTACCTCATTACCAAAGACTGTATCCTCACAATCTATAATTTTCACAAATTCCCCAAAGTCAATCTCTTGGCCTTCATATTCATCTACACATCTCAAAAACTTTAGAATATCTTCATCATCACTGAAGATCTGCCAATTATGTATATTGTCAGGGATGGATGGCATTGATTGTATCTCAACCTTTGAGATACCTTCAAAAGTTATATCATCTAGTCTCAATGCAATGTTAGCAAGTAATTCTACTACTATGTTTTATCCTCTCTCCATCCAATCGATTCCAAAAATATTAAACTGCTCAACAGAATCCTAGACAACATTTTTGTACTGTTTCAGTCTATTATTTTTGCAAGTATATTTGGGTCTCACTTGGGATCTCACTAGATCAGAATCACCAATTACCATCAAGTTTTTTATCCCATTCTTTTCAACCAATCTTAATCCCAAAAATAGTGCTTTATATTCTGCCACATTATTTGTACAAACAAAAGACAAAGTGAAAGAGAATTTGTATGTATTTGCAGTAGGTGATACCAACAATATTCCTACACCATATCCTTCCTTAGAACTTGCACCATCAAAGTACATTTTCCAAAGTCCATCCTTTTCAGATAACCTTTCAACTTCATTATATAGAGGTGTAGGGCGCTTATCAATTTCTCTTGGTACTTCTTCCACCTTGAATTCATTGATATCAGTGTCAACAACATTCCATAATTAGGTGGGATATCTACTACCACCACACTCATCTCAAATTCCTTCTTTGGATATGCTACTAATCTGTAAGGAAGTTCATTGATTACACCAGTAGCAGGGACTTCCCTTGAATCCATAGCATAGCACTTACCATGAGTGTTGTCAAATTTCAGTCCTAATGCCTCCTTGATCTCAGCTGGAATTATATTATTAGATGCTCTAGAATCAATAATAAAAAAATTCAAAAAAATTCCCTCATCAATCAATGTGAGGAAAAATGGGTTGATCTTTCTAAGACAAGCAGTTACTAAATTTCCTAGAAAGATATGAGGGATCTCAATGATTACTCCCTCAACTTATTTGTCTATTTTATCCTTTTCAATCACTTTAGGTGGAGAGGGCACCACTAAATCATTACTGACTATAGTAGCACCATTGATAAGGGCTACTGTCTTTTTCTTATTTTCATCTATTCTCATCATCTCAAGAAGGGGAACATATAACTTTACTTGGCTAAGTAATTGAAACACATCAACAGGAGTGAACTTAGTTAATTCAATTGGTAGCATACCTTGTTCTGCACTACTCTCCTTTTGTTTATTTTTGGTTGCCTCGGCTCTAGGCTTGACCTCTTTTCTTGCAACTTTAGAATTCTACTTATGCTTTTCTTTCATACAAGGGGACTTGAGATCTCCACTTTCTCTCTTCTTAGCCCAAATCTTATCTCCTCTATTATCCTTAGATTTGACTACTACTTTTCCATCATATTTTTTCTCTTTAACTTTGGCATTCTACTCCTTGATGAAAAGACTAGAAGGACTACCTTGTTCACCACCAACTATTATGTTCCTTAGATGATATGAGATTCTAGCTTGAGCAACCAAAGCAACAATGTATCTCGTAATTTATTCATCTGAAGGTCTTCATAGGGATACACCATCTTCAATTGCTTCCAAATTATATACTTCATTATCACTGTCAATAGCCTCATCAGAGAGAACTTGCTGGCGATATGTGTTGGTGATTTTACTTTGGTCATCTACATCCATTTCATGAGACTCCATTCAGATGAGCACTCACTATCAGCAAAGTTAGAATCATCCATGATCATATTTATATCAATATCCTCCTCATTTGATTGATCACATTCCTCAAGTACATCTTCTTCAACTTCAACCATCTATTCCACTACACATTGATGAGGAGAATGAGGCATTTGATAAACCATACACCAAAGAGTTTCATGGGTATGTGCAGGATCATGATGGGCCAAAAAGTGGTAATATGATGGGTGTGTGGCTAACAATTTTTCTTTAACCCAAAATTGATGAAATGAAAAGAGTTTTTAAAGGATATTCTCAACTTTCCACCAATATAAATTATGCTTTACTTTGAATTTAATAAGTAATTACTATTCATTTTCTATTCAAATTATGACTAAAGTCCTAATTGATAGGTTGATTGAAAAACATCTATATCTTTCAAAAGGTATCACATTTTTTGAATCCAAAACATGCATCACATTCTATGCTTTGCATACTATAGGATTAAAAAAATAAAAATTGAGTTTCATGAAGTTTTGACCAAGTTAAGGTGGTCAGACATACAAGTTTTTATATTTTCTAAAAGTTGTAATAAAAAATTCATAATTAATTATTTACTTGGAAAAAAATTACAAAAACATATGCATCACATCAGGACGTGAGTCCTCTACTTATATCTAAAATCTTATAAAAAAAATATCATTTTATTGTGGTTAGGGTGGTCAAATAGACACCTACTTCTTATTTTTTCCCTAAAATTTAAGTACTACTGCATTGAAATTTCAAATTTTCACCAAATAGATTTTTTTTTTTTTTTGAACAAACCTAGTAGTTTAGAAACTACATTCAATTTTCTAAAAATTCTATTCTTACATATTTTTGAAATAATATAGATAACTTATTAAAAAATTTATGTCAAGTTGCCTAACTTTGATTTTTCTAAATTTTTTGCCACTTAAGGGCCTATTTTTTCCATGATGATCTTGCACATACCCTCATCAACAAAATTCCCTAAATTCTTCTACAAAGGATCAGGAGGAAATTTGTTATGAGAGTTTCTTTGATTATTGGGGATAGGCTTCCCATTGTGCCAATCTATATTATAGGGATGATCCTACAACTAAGAAGGTCTTTTGTTCTTATGATAATTGTTTGACTGAACCTTTTCTTGCCTTACAATTCTATCATTCACAATCTTCATGAAATTATCAATCTTATCTTAAAGAGTGCCTCCTTTAGCACCATAAGTTTTATCCTCCTTTTTTGATTTCTGAGAATCTTTGCATCATCTTTTCTTCCAACATTACCAATTGCTCAACTAATGTTATCAATATGGAAAACCACCTTATAAGACTCCCTAATTGATTGAGGATTCTTATCAAGTAAAGGGTAGCTCATCTTTGCATCAAAAGCATTGCAGTAATTTACCAAGCACAAATTATCATTCAATTGTAAATGGGGAGGCAATCTATTCATAGCCTTTTGAAACCTTGTATTAAAATCAATGACAGACTCATTGGAACCTTTAGCAATGTTATTTAATTGATTCAAAAAATACCTTGAATCTATCTTATCATCATATTGCTCTCTAAACAACCTTTTAAATTCTTCCCAAGAGCAAATACTTTCAGTAGGAAAACTTCAATGCCACTCCCCAGCATCCTTAGTCAAGGACTCCATGAATAATTTCATCATGACATCCTCTGCTTCTACCTCAAAATCATCCATGATGTTGGTGAAGGCTTTGAGATGATCTTCACCACTCATAGCATTATTTCCATAGAATATGACTAAAGTAGGTTTTAAATCTTCAGGGAATGGCTTAGGATAGCCAAGTATTCTAGTGAAACACAGCTGTTGATACCTCTCTATTGCAATGGTCTTCTAGTGTTACTACCCCTATGAGCATTTCTAGGCTCATAATCCTTTTGGTTTTCATATTGATCTCTATCCTTACCCTTTCCACTTCCATCAATACCACCTCCTTTCTTCTTTCCTTCATCATCCTTAAAAAAAGAATTCTTGTTCTTATCATTTCCTCCACTGCCACCACCCTAATCCCCACCACCACCTCCATTTGTAGTGTGTATTTCATACTTCTTTTATGAATCACTATCATTATGTCCAGAGCTCAAAGCCTCTAGAGTTAGTTTGGACATTTTAAGAAAAACAATATTTCTAGCTATTTCTGCATTAGTAGCTTCTATTTCATCTTTCTTCAAATCTTCTTGCAGTTTATCATTTTCCAACTGCAATTTCAAGATCTTAGGATTTGGTGGTGTAGTGGATGGAGTAGGATCAATTTTAGCATTATTGGTGGGGGTTTTAATAGATAAAGTATGGGTATTTGTGTTGGTTTTGGTATTGAAAGTATTGAAGGTACTCTTCTTTCTTTGATCAATGGGTTTCTTCCCATGATCTATAAATGATGATTTCTTAGTAGCAGTAGAAGGATTTGGGGCTTTGGAAGTTGCAATAGATGCATTATAGGTATTAGCAGCAAAGGTTCCCATTTGAATGGTCACCTTAGCTGGATCATAGGCTATCTCAGTAGCCAACTTGGAGACATTTTTCAGTGAAAGCTTTCCACCTAGCAACATCTTCTCTCATCTTCTCTATTTTTTGTTTCTGAGCATCTCTCTTAAGTTGCTTGGCTCTAATCCTATCTTACTTCTCCTTAAACTCCTTCAATCTATTCTCTTCTTCTTCCTTAAGCCTATGTTCTTCCTCTTCCAAGGCTTGCATGCCTTTTTCTATGTATTCTTCATTTTCTAGGATATTTCTAGCCTCACTAGGCATAGGAGTATAATAGGATTGATCAACTGGGTCTTCCTCAAGGGGAATACACACTTCTAAAATAGGAGACTCTCCTCTTGGGTTGAATTTTTTTCCATTGAAGATAGATCCAACACCAGGGGTTAAAGGTTCTAAGAACTTATTTTTATCCCAAAACTCCCACCTATCCTCCTCTCTTGATACATCAAATTCATTATCAAATATTTCCTCAACAAGAAAAATCCCCTTGATCTACATTAGGTTCTTCAACTTCATGTGCTTCTCCTAAAACATTTACACTATTTACTTCATTATTAAAAGTAGGAGATGCTTCAGCAAGGGATTCAATAGACTTACCCAATTCAGTAGTTTTCTTCACCCATGTTGGTTGCTTGTCCCTCGCAAGATTGGGCTCCAACTTCTACTCTAGATGCTTCTTCATATAGCTTCTGGTCTTCTTCATAGTGTCAAGCAATATGTCAAAATCCTTCTTCTCATAGTCTCTTTGAGAGTTTATCTTTACACTAGTATATGAGACCTCAGAGTCACCACCCAAAATGCTAGGAAATAGGAAGTGATTGCACTTTGACTTGGTACTTGTAATTTTAGAAAAGACTTTGAACATAACTTGACACAAAGTCACAAAATTAACCAGGACTTAATGCACAAGACTAGACGTGGCTTATGTGCTACACTTTTGAACCAATTATGCTTCAATAGTGAAGAATAATATAATACTCAATTCTAACTATACCAGATCTGAACTAGAGACTTTGGACTTAGCAAATCCCCAGTAGAGTTGCCAATCTATTGGTTGTTTTTTAAGAACCAAGTTGGTCTTCAAAACTACATATGGGATTTTCCATTTCCAATAATTAGAAATCTAAAGGGATTGGCCAACAAACAAGTAAAATTTGCAAAACTTTCACTCCTGCACGTTGGGCTCTATGAAACCTGGGAAGGTAATCCCATAATGTATACTCAAAAATTTATGCAACTAATATTTAAATACATTTTAAACAATAGATAATTCTCATATAACCACTCAACAATTTAATTCCTTGAAAAGGATGGAAACTCCTTTAGCAATACACTACACTAGCAGCATGAGAAAAGAGAAACTCAATGTAACTACAATGGAAATTAATTTGAAAGATTTGTAATTAAAGAGTGATTTGCTAATGAATTAATGTAGAAACTAAATTATGAATTCCCTGCCTCAACCAATGCCTTATCCTAAACATGGAGTCAATATTAACCTATGAAAATAGACAACAACTCAACACATAGCAACATCTAAGCTTTAGAAACACTACATTACAACAATTCCTTATTACATTCCCAACCACCACTTCTTAAGAATATCCTAATACTTAATTCATCTAAGCTAACAATCTCACTCAATTATTTACATTAATTCATTGATCTAACAAGCAGGAATGAAATTATACATCCATTGAGCAGCAATGGAGATGAATAAAACAATCCTTGATTATAATTATTCATAAATCATAGAACAAGTATATAGGAGAGAAATTGGCCATGAAATTATCACCATTCCATATTGTATTTTTCCATCTTGTTATCAAAATAAACATATCCTACTATAGACTCAGAACCTAAGACAAAACTCAAAATATGTTGAATACTCTTTCTACAAATCATTATGTTAATTACATTTCAATGAACCCCTACTTTTTGGCCTTGAATTCCTTCTTATAGAAACAAAGGAGAAAAACAAGCTTCTAGCCAAAAATTACACATGTCACTATTTTATTGGACCACTGTAACATATATTCCTTTTTCAATTACATTTGAGCTCTCAGGTGGTGGGAAGATGCATGAGACGAAAATAATCCTCATTTGTTGCTGGAGATTTAGTCCCACCTCCAAAAGGCATCACTTGTTTTTTACAACTCCCAAATATCTTCCATATGATCAAAAAGTGTTTTCCGCATGCATATCTAGTCAACAAAATTTAAAAGGAAGGAAAAAGAAATAAAAGATATAAAAGTGATATATCCACATCAGCATTTGTGCCACCCTTCTCATGTTGAGGAGGAAACAACATCTTTTGCAATACTTTAATGAAAGCCCAATCTACACTATTTTTCAAACTATACATTGTATCCCTCATATCCATTATTCACCATATCCATTAAGTTATCCCCCTACAAGCACATTTAGTATATTTCTCCAAGTAGGTGATGCATTCCTCTTCAATAGGCCACTTCACATCCAATAAACTTTGCACCTTTACACTATGTTGGATATATCTTGCATCAATTAAGGCTTTGGCCTCTCTAAAAAAACTATCCATTTTTGTTTCAACCTCCACCATCATGTCAATATTTGAATTCAGGGTATGTGCAGGATCATCATGGAAAAAACAGGCCCTTAAAGAGTGGCAATGAAAATTTAAAAAATCGAGTTTAGATAACTTATTAAAAATTTAAATAAGTTATCTATATTTCAAAATATGTGGGCAGAATGCGGCAGCAAATTGGATGTGGTTCTAAGCTACCTATGGAACATTTTTTTTTTTTAAATCTATTTGGTGAAAATTTGAAATTTCAATGCAGTAGTACTTAAATTTTAGGGAAAAAGAAGTAGGTGTCTATCTAACCACCCTAACCACAATAAAATGATAATATTTTTTTATAAGATTTTAGATATAAGTAGAGGACTCATGTCACGATGTGATGCATATTTTTTTGTAATTTTTTTAAAAGTAAATAATTAATTATGATTTTTTTATTACAAATTTATAAATATAAAAAGCTCATAATAATACGTACCTTAGCTTGGTCAAAACTTCATGAAAGTATTATTTTAATGCATTATAGTATGTGAAGCATAGAATGTGATGCATGATTTGGATTCAAAAATGTAATTATAAGCTATAGATGTTTTTCAATCCAGCATATGTGAAATCAAGACTTTACAGTCATAATTCAAATAGAAAATGAATAATTATTTATTAAATTCAAATTAAAGCATAGTTTATATTGGTTGGAAAGTTGAGAATCTCCTTTAAAACCATACTAGGTTCATCAATTTTGGGTAAAAAAAAAATGTTAGCCACATACCCTACACATACCCATCATATCGCCACTTTTTGGCCCATCATGATCCTGCACATACCCTTTAGCATGGTGTAATCAACCATAATGAATGCCATATTAGCTGATGTGAGAAGCTCTCCCAAATCATTCCTCCATGTATCAAATTGTTGTAACTCACCTTTTTTATTCAATATCACAGGAATACCACGTTCCACCATTTCTTTGAATACTTTCAGCTTATTTTGGAGTTTCATACCCAACTTTCCATGAAAGGTTGTTATCTCATTCCCCAAGTCAATAGTTTGAAATATTTCAAGGATATTAGTAGGTGCCTCAGGATCTTCCTTCATTTTAAGCATCATTTCTTTTAAAGCACCTACTCTAGAGTACTCCATTTGCTCCATTCATTTTTGAAAGCTTCCCAAACTTGCAAGTATGTTGTGTTTGCTTCATGAATACTCCTATAGGCTGCCCATACATCATCAACTCTATTGAAAAATTTAGTCACTCTATTTTTCAATATATCCTCAAGGATGTCATTTTCCACCTTAAATGTTTCTAGCTTGGCCTTCTTTGTATTCTCCTTTTCCTTCTTTAGCTGATTTTTTAATTCATCAATCCTCAAGGCCAATGTATCCCTATCTTGTGTAGAAAATTCTAAAGAAGAAGAGGCTAGCAAAGAGATTGTCCTTACAAACTAGCTAGCTTGAACAATGGATCTCATCTTGTTAATATCATCCAAGGCCTTCTTCTACTCCTTCACCAAGGAATCATACTTCTTATAATTTTGTGCTATGTCTACACTAAGCATTGTGGCATGAGCAGTTAACTAAGTTTCCTAGACAAGTGTTATATAGGAATCCATGGCTTCTTCAATAGGCCTAGCCACCTCATGCTTTCTAGTATTGGGTGCCATGGACCATATTGCAAGAGTATGCAACTTCGAACTATATCCATATCCAGACACCTTGTTTTCAATCTGCTCCTCAGATATAGAAGCCTGAGGATATCTTATTATTGCATCAAATGTAATAGCCGAAGTGATAGTGGACCCCGGTAGTATCATCATTCCACTGTTTGAGACAATCTTCCTAGCTTTGGGAGGATTAATAGCTACACTATCAACCATAATATTTTCTTCCTCTTCCTTTCATCCTCTTCTTGTTGAGAAGCATCAACATTAGCCCTTGCTAGGGTCAAGCCTCTCCTTTATTTCCTGGATTCTCCACTGAACCATAAATTCCTTGAATTCCTTAGATTGCAGAAACTCATCATCTACAAGGAATTCATTATAATCCTTGATCCTAGGATCATCATCATTCCTCTCATCATAGTGCCATTGAATAATTCCATCTTGGGGAGTGTCTAAATCAAGAGTATCTTCAATATTTTGGGGGGGAATTTCTTCCCCACCTCCTCATCATCAGGAACATATTCAACCATTTGTTCTACCTTGACTACTTGGACATATTGTTCTTGCACCTCTGTAG